>SJYC01064240.1:0-25710 GCA_006408675.1 Madoqua kirkii | reverse complement strand
TTGCAGCCATGAAATTAAAAGGCTCTTATTCCTTGGAAGGAAAGTTATGACCATCCTAGACAGCATGTTAAAAAGCGGAGACATTACTTTGCTGACTAAGGTCCGTCTAGTCAAGGCTATGGTTTTTCCTGTGGTCATGTATGGATGCGAGTGTTGGACTGTGAAGAAAGCTGAGCACCGAAGAATTGATGCTTTTGAACTGTGGTGTTGGAGAAGACTCTTGAGAATCCCTTGGACAGCAAGGAGATCCAACCAGTCCATTCTGAGCGAGATCAACCCTGGGTGTTCTTTGGAAGGAATGATGCTAAAGCTGAAACTTCAGTACTTTGGCCACCTCATGCGAGGAGCTGACTCATTGGAAAAGACTCTGATGCTGGGAGGGATTGGGGGCAGGTGGAGAAGGGGACAACCAAGGATGAGATGACTGGATGGCATCACCCAGTCGATGGATGTGAGTCTGAGTGAACTCGGAGAGATGGTGATGAACAGGGAGGCCTGGCATGCTGTGATTCATGGAGTTACAAAGAGCCGGACACGACTGAGCGACTGAACTGAACTGAACTAACAGCTGAAAGAACCCATCTCCCTTCCCCTACCCAGAACTGCACACCCAGAGAAGCAGCTCTGTCTCGGCAGCAGCAAACTGAAGTACAAAGCAGCAACTGCTCCTGCACCTGTCCCAGGCCCCACCCATTCACAGGGCAGAGTGTCCATACAGTGAGGGGAAGGCTGAGAATACCAAGAGCTACCTCCTGGCCCAGCACTAGCTGGTCACCCATGGGTGTTACTCTGGGAGAACAGAGGCTGTCCCTGGTGCACAGATTCTACCTGCTGGGGAAGACAGGCCCTAAAGGCAAGGGGCTCGCCTGATATACTTGACGAGATTGACCTGAGATGGAACACAGCTTAAACAATGTCGTACCTGTGAGCAGTGTTGAACGAAGGGAGAGCATTCTCCACGCTGGTGGAGAACAATTAAGAGGGTTCTAGAGGCTCCAGGGAAATGAGAGCAACAAGCAGGATAGCAGAACATCCAGATATTTAACAGAGACAACCAGCAAAGACTCAGCCATGGAGCACCCTCCCGAGATTATGTTCAACCTCAAGTTGGGGAACTCATGTACCTACTAGATTGAACCTACTCAAGAACAGGCAGAGAAAGACAGGGGCCAACTGACAGCATTCCCCAAGTTGCACACAAATCTAGCAAAAAACAGCAGAACCCTTACTGGCACTAGGGTGTTAAGCAAAACATCTGACCAAACACTTGTTGCACAATACGCTATACTGATTCAGAGGCAACTTTAAAGAAACTAGGTTTAAAAATAAAATTACATGCTTCCCTAGGTGTCCTGAAGACTATGCATGGCCAAAGGCATATTCCCTCAGGATCATTCAGAGAGGGAAAATCCAAGCTACAAGGCCTGGCTGAATGTGGGCAAAAAACAGAAACATTCTGAATAGTGATAACAACCTACCAGTCACACACATATATCCAAAGAAGGAGGGATACAATGGTTGCAACAATGGTCTACCTTAGACCCTTTGGCCAATAAGCCAATGATTTACATTCTCCTTTTCAAATAAAACAATTTAACATACCTGCATCTATATGAGGCTCACTTATGTGCTTCACAACAAGTGGAAAATCTGAAATCTCATCCAGGTGGTACTATTAACAGTTCCAGGGATAACACCTCTGAGTAACATGCCATTCTCTTTACCAAGTCTCAGGTTCTTCAAAGTAAGAAATTGTTCATACATTTTGGAATTTCAGTGTATGTGCTCTGTTACGAAAAACCTAATTTTTAAAAATTGCAAGTAAGAAAGAAAATTCAAAATCAAATAAATATTTAATGTTAATTACCAAACTTTAAATTTATTCCTAGTAAATTCTTTAATGTCGATTGGTAGACTTTATTTATGGACTTCCCTGATAATTCAGTTGGTAAAAAATTCACCTGCAATGTGTGAGACCCTGGCTGGATTCCCGGGCTGGGAAGATAGATATAGGCTATCCACATCAGTATTCCTGGGCTTCCCTTGTGGCTCAGCTGGTAAAGAATCCATCTGCAATGTTGAAGACCTGGGTTCAATTCCTGGATTAGGAAGATTCCCCTGGAGAAGGGAAAGGCTGCCACTCCAGTATTCTGGCCTGGAGATTTCCATGAACTGTGTAGTCCATGGGGTCACAAAGAGTTGGCCACAACACTGTTTATTTATTTATTCTTAACTAATTTAATAGTAAATGAATAGATTTACTTTATCTCCCCATCTATTAAGCTATCATACATTCTTTTAAATATGAGAATCACCATATGATTCCTGGATTAGGAAGATTCCCCTGGAGAAGGGAAAGGCTGCCACTCCAGTATTCTGGCCTGGAGATTTCCATGAACTGTGTAGTCCATGGGGTCACAAAGAGTTGGCCACAACACTGTTTATTTATTTATTCTTAACTAATTTAATAGTAAATGAATAGATTTACTTTATCTCCCCATCTATTAAGCTATCATACATTCTTTTAAATATGAGAATCACCATATGATTTCATAAGAACTTATGGAAGAAATTTTCACATCTTGGGTTATAGGGGTGTCCTTCTGGCTTACACATGACTCAGCTTGAAGAGTATGCTAACTAGAACAGCCTTTCTTATAGCCTGCTAAACATGTATCATGGGCTTCCATGTTAGCTCAGTGGTAAATATTCCATCTGCAATGCAGGAGACCTGGGTTTGCACCTTGGGTCATGAAGATACCCTTGAGAAGGAAATGGCAACCTGCTTCTGTAGTCTTGCTGGGAAATTCCATGGACAGAGGAGCCTGGCAGGCTATAGTCCATGGGGTTGCAAAAAGGTCAGACATGACTTATTGACTAAACAGCAACAAAACATATGCTTACACTGGCTTTAACCACTTATGAAAAAAGTGCTTTTAAAAATAAAAATGGAGTAACTGTAGTTCAGACACCCAAAATTGAACTGGGTAACCAATGTAGATGCAGTTTCAGATTAAATGCCTGCATCACCAAGAACCTGCATTTTCTGAACTGCATGTTAAACTCAAGGACACCATCAGCTTTTCTCAAAACAATATCAGCTAACAGCTGCCAGCTGCAAAAGTCTCAAAATCTCCCTGTATAACTATGCAATCATTTTGGACCTCAACCAATCCTTACTTAACAAGCACATTTAATTCTTGCCAGCTCCAATTATAATTCTTGGAAAACAACTCTTATAACCAACTCTTAACCTTGCAGTTTTTCATTGTATAAACCTCCTCCATTATGTAGTCTGGCTGAACACAATTCAAGTACTTCCTGAATCTCTTCCCAGCTATAGTCCTCAGTTTGGCTCAAATAAAACTCTTTTCTATTCCAATTATAGATTGTTTATTGATTATTTCTGTTAACAGCAGTATAGTGTAGTGTTAAAACAAAGTGAATTATAAGCCTATTATTTAATTCAAACCTTAATCTTCTTGGCTATTGGAAATGTAAATAGGCACATTATGTTAACTCTCTGTCACAATCTTTCACCACTAAAATTGAGAAACTATTCTGCCTTATTTGGTTTTCATATTAAACTACATGATATATGAAAAACACTTAAAAGACTACTTGGTATACACTAAAAATGCACTGTTTTTTTAGCTTTTTTTGATTGACACTTTACTACATTGAATGAAGACAATGAAATGATAATTATATTAAATTCTAACCCTGCCACCTAAATTTTGGCCCAGAAGTATGAATAGAAGGCTGACATATCTACAAGGTTGACTGAATCAAGATTTAAATATAAGTTATTAGTTTATTGTGTTGCTGAAAGTTAATAGCTTCAGATTTGAATGGTGCTTACTGAAATAAACCAAAGTGAAGGTTAAATATGCAGGTTCATATTCTGTGACTCATTTAAACATACACATATTTTTATCAATTGCTCTTTAAGTTGTAACTGCTTATTTTGCTCTTGAATATTTGAGCTTCCAAGCAAATCTATAAAATAATCAAACATTTTGCAGACCAATAACTCAGGCTGTCTAGTGCTATATCAGACATTCATTTAAGTTGCCTTGATGCCATTTCACTTTCTTAACAAGTGTATCCATTTAAATATGAATTTGTTCTGTAAAATTAACAACTTTAAAGTCTACATCAATCATGTTGAAAAGTTAGTGAAAATGAAATAGAATACTGATTTCACATCAGTTTATAGAGTACAGTATTATCTTGCAACCAAAAACTTTTCAATTTATATAAAAAACCCAATCCAGTTAGTCCATTGTCAAAAATCTATGCAATGTCAATTTCTAACATGAGGGTTTTCTTTCACATGTCAAAGAGAAGGTGTTCCTTAAGTGAGATATTCTAAAGCAAGATAAAGAAACATACTGCAGCCTTTCTTTTTTTCTTTTTTAGAACATACCAGAGTGCATTTGTGTGCTGGAAAATGTTAATTGGCTCTCTTGGAAAACAGCACTGGCTTGTAGGGTTTGCCATTTTCATGATGTATTTTCACTCACAGCAACTGATTTCTTTCTACCAACACAGCCACTGAATGAAGAGCTAAGAAGAAATGTGCACACATCTCTTGTAAGCAGTGGACAGGAGCCAGCTCAAGGCACATTTAATACAGTGATTTTCAGAGAATGTCTTTCTGGAAAGTATCTAAATTCAGGGTTAGGAGTAGTGAAGCAACTGTGCAGCTGATTCTGGCTATGCTGTACACATAATATATTTAGCTTAATGGATATCAAGTCTTTGTTGATATCCTAATTACAGCATTTTTATTTATGTTCACATATAATTTTTAAGTTTCAATGAGAATGTTTTTGGATTGAGTCTTTTTAGAAAGTGTGCTTTTATAAAAAATGAACCATAGCTAATATAATAAGCTGGTCTCCATGGAACAGAGGTGCCATAGAGATGCTCCAGAAGGAGAAAATGAGCTTTTATCTCTTTCACTTGTGTGTTTCAAGATTTTGTTCAAAATAAACAAATAAGTAATCTGTTGCTTAAAAATGAAAAAGACAAACATATTTAACAGAGCAGAGAATTTGAAATCACATGGGTAAGATTTCAAAACCCAGCTGAGTTTTGTCATATGACCAGAGAAAGAAATGGCAACCCACTCCAGTATTCTTGCCTGGAGAATCCCATGGACAGAGGAGCCTGGCAGGTTACATACAGTCTATGGGATCACAAATGTCAGACAACTAAGCAACTAACCACACACACACACACTCATTACTTAAGTCATGTGTGTCATGTGACCTCATTACTGAAGTCATTACTCAAGTGATGTGACCTCAGTAACTAAATGTGACCTCTCTGCACAGCAAGTGTGAAGATTATTCAAATGGTTAGCAAGATATCCACCACTTTTCCAACAAATTTTAGTTACAAGTTTTTACTGCTCATGATGACTTCCAAATGATTGCTAACCTATCAGTTTTACTGTTACAATAATGTGTAACAATCGATAAATAGCTCTAATTTTATTTGTTTAACTGTATACGAATAATTGGCCTTCCTTGATGGCTCAGTGGCTTCCCTGGTGGCTCAGACAGTAAAGCGCCTGTCTGCAGTGCAGGAGACCTCATTTTGATCCTTGAGTTGGGAAGATCCCCTGGAGAAGGAAATGGCAATCCACTCCAGTTCTCTTGCCTGAAAAATCCCATGGATGGAGGAGCCTAGTATGCTATAGCCTGTGGGGTGTTCTTTGGAAAGAATGATGCTAAAGCTGAAATTCTGGTACTTTGGCCACCTCATGCGAAGAGTTGACTCATTGGAAAAGATTCTGATCCTGGGAGGGATTGGGGGCAGGAGGAGAAGGGGACGACAGAGGATGAGATGTCTGGATGGCATCACTGAGCGTGAGTCTGAATGAATTCCGGTAGTTGGTGATGGACAGACAGGCCTGGCGTGCTGCAATTCATGGGGTCACAGAGTCAGACACGACTGAGCGACTGAACTGAACTGAACTGAACTGAACTGATGGCTCAGTGGTGCAGAATCCACCTACCAATGCAGAAGACATGAGTTCAGTCCCTGGGTCAGGAAGATTA
Organism: Madoqua kirkii; assembly: GCA_006408675.1. NCBI lineage: Eukaryota > Metazoa > Chordata > Mammalia > Artiodactyla > Bovidae > Madoqua > Madoqua kirkii. The sequence continues at coordinate 19,639 of SJYC01064240.1, read as the reverse complement.
CCTGGAGAAGGGAATGGCAACCCACTCTAGTATTCTTCCCTGGAGAATCCCCAAAGTTGGACATGACTGAATGACTAAACACAGCACAGCATGTGTGTATTTATTTGTCTGAAAACATTGCTATTGTTGTTTAGTCACTAAATCATGTCTATCTCTTTGTGACCCCATGGACAGTAGCCCACCAAAGTCCTCTTCCATGGGATTCTTCAGTCAAGAATACTGGAGTGGGTTGCTATTCCCTTCTCCCAGGTATCTTCCTGATTCAGGGATGGAACCTGAATCTCCCACTTGGTAGGCAGATGCTTTAGTGCTGAGCCACCAGGGAAGCCCCTCTGGAAATATTATAACTGTCCTAAACTTTTCTTAGTTTTCCACAAGGAAACTTTTTCTCTCAGCCAATTCTATGTCCTCATACAAACTAAAACAGACAGAAATCTTATCCTATCATCCTAGTTTTCTCTTTAAGGTTAAATTCCTTGTTTTAGCAGTGAATTTCAAGGCCTTTCTTGCTTTCTTGTCTACTCTGTTCATCTCCTTCAATTTCCAAGATTACGTTACTTCTTGTATAATAATTGTGTTCTCAACCTATTTCATAAGTTGAAAAGTTTATCAAACCCTGTGTCAAATCTTCTTTTTATTAATTCAGCAATAAACCTACAGGGTTTTATGAGTGTTAAATGAATTCATGCATGTGAAATAGAACAGTACCTGACTTACAGAAAAGGCTTAATAAATGCTAGCTTTTACTAATACATACTTATCGATTTTAGATTATGTTTTATGTTCTGTGAAAGGTACTAGTGATAAAACAACTAACATAATTGATTGCAACTGCTCCCAAAATGCACTGATATTCTAGAATCCAATAAGGAGAAGTAAACAGAAAATGGTTTAGAGGATATACAATATTAAAGAAGACAAAGCTTTGAAGATTAAGGTAGAGTTCCTGGAAGAAGAGGTATATAAGCTAATATTAGTGAATATTAAGATTTCCACCCACGTCACTCATAAAATATGCTCTACAAAGGAATGTACCAGATTTTAAAATATTGTTCAGCAATATTTAAAATGAATGCAAATTGAAAAAGCATCTAGTTCTATCTTTTACTGTATGCATAAGAAGACTCAGACTCAAAGAGGCTAAATAATGTATCTGTGGTTTCACATAACATTTCAGTAGTTATTACTGACCAGTTTATTACTGAAATACAAGCATAGTTCAACCATTGAAAACAAGAGCAACTGAATAAAATATCTTTTGGCTTAAAACAATTTGTTAGTAATATTGTATCCCTGGTTTCTTGCAAGGGGAAACTGCTAATGAATGGAATGGAAATCTTGATTAATCCATTTGACTTTTTTTTTTTAGAATGCAAACAGTATGTTATAGTTCAAGTATCAAACATAAATAAATCTACAATCTACCTTGTTTCTAACTCATTGCATTCACACAGAAGGAGACTAATAATAAACACATAATGTTAAGACTAGATAGTAAGCCAGGTAATAAGGGCCTTAGAGAAAAATAAGGTTGACAAGGGGACACAGAGAATGCCTGAATAAGGCTATTATTACTTTTTAAATATTATTACAGAAGACCTTAATTTTAAAGGTGACATATGATCAGAGATCTGAAGGAGATGGGTGAACAAACCAGGAAACAGGTTTCCAGACAGTAGGAAGATCAAGGAGAAGTACATTTTATGTAAAGGTCTTTGCTTATTTGTGTATGTGTGTTAGTCACTCAGTTGTGTCTGACTCTTTGAGACCCCATGGACTGTGTCTCATAAAGTTCCTCTGTCCATGGAATACTAGAATGGATTGCCATTTCCTTCTCCAGGGGATCTTCCTGATCAAGGTATTGAACCCATGTCTCCCACATTGCAGGCAAATTCTATACCATCTGAGCCACTAGGGCAGCAATAAAGTAACAGTCTCATAATAATAGTTATTAATATCTGCAGTGAAGTAAAATAAGAAAAGAGAAGATAAGAGCTACAAGTAAAAATTCTGGTAAGGCTTTAGGTAAAAGTGAAGAGCTTGAAGACGTGTGTCAGGAATTAATATACCTGATGGATCCGGGAATATAAACTGGAGAAAAAGAAGAGTTAAGGACATGCTAGATTTAGAGATAGACTAATTATAAATCAGAATATGACACTTTCAATATGAATTATAGTGATATATCAGTTCAGTTCAGTTCAGTTCAGTTGTTCACTTGTGTCCGACTCTTTGCGACCCTATGAATTGCAGAATGCCAGGCTGCCCTGTCTATCATCAACTCCTGGAGTTCACTCAGACTCAGGTTCATTGAGTCAGTGATGCCATCCAGTCATATAATCCTCTGTCATCCCCCTCTTCTCATGCCCCCAATCTCTGCCAGAATCAGGGTCTCTTCCAATGGGTCAACTCTTCACATGAGGTGGCCAAAGTACTGGAGTTTCAGCCTTAGCATCATTCCTTCCAAAGAAATCCCAGGGCTGATCTTTTTCAGAATGGACTGGTTGGATCTCCTTACAGTCCAAGGGACTCTCAAGAGTCTTCTTCAACACAACAGTTCAAAAGCATCAATTCATCGGTGCTCAGCTTTCTTCACAGTCCAACTCTCACATCCATACATGACCACGGGAAAAATCATAACCTTGACTAGATGGACCTTTGTTGGCAAAGGTCTCTGCTTTTCAATATGCTATCTAGGTTGGTCATAACTTTCCTTCCAAGCAGTAAGTGTCTTTTAATTTCATGCCTGTAGTCACCATCTGCAATGATCTTGGAGCCCCCCAAAATAAAATCTGACACTGTTTCCACTGTTTCCCCATCTATTTCCCATGGAGTGATGGGACCAGATGCCATGATCTTCGTTTTCTGAATGTTGAGCTTTAAGCCAACTTTTTCACTCTCCTCTTTCACCTTCATCAAGAGGCCCTTTAGCTCCTCTTCACTTTCTGACATAAGGGTGCTGTCATCTGCATATCTGAGGTTATTGATATTTCTCTCAGCAATCTTGATTTCAGATTGTGCTTCTTCCAGCCCAGGGTTTGTCATGATGTACTCTGCATATAAGTTAAATAAGCAGGGTGACAATATACAGCCTTGTCGTACTCCTTTTCCTATTTGGAAGCAGTCTGTTGTTCCATGTCCAATTCTAACTGCTGCTTCCTGACCTGCATACAGATTTCTCAAGAGGCAGGCCAGGTGGTCTGGTATTCTCATCTCTTTCAGAATTTTCCACAGTTTGTTGTGATCCACACAGTCAAAGGCTTTGGCATAGTCAAAAAGCAGAAATAAATGTTTTTCTGGAACTGACTTGTTATTTCGATTATCCAGCATATGTTGGCAATTTGATCTCTGGTTCCTCTGCCTTTTCTAAAACCAGCTTGAATATCTGGAGTTAATGGTTCACGTATTGCTGAAGCCTGGCTTGGAGAATTTTAAGCATTACTTTACTAGTGTGTGAGATGAGTGCAATTGTGCAGTAGTTTGAGCATTCTTTGGCATTGCCTTTCTATGGGATTGGAATGAAAACTGACCTTTCTCCAGTCCTGTGGCCACTGCTGAGATTTCCAAATTTGCTGGCATATTGAGTGCAGCACTTTCACAGCTTCATCTTTCAGGATTTGAAGTAGCTCAACTGGAATCTAACACCTCCACTAGCTTTGTTTGTAGTGATGCCTTCTAAAGTCCACTTGACTTCACATTCCAGGATTTCTGGCTCTAGATGAGTGATCACACCATCGTGATTATCTGGATCATGAAGATCTTTTTTGTATAGTTCTTCTGTGTATTCTTGCCACCTCTTCGTAATATCTTGTGCTTCTGCTAGGTCCAGACCATTTCTGTCTTTTATCAAGCCCATCTTTGCATGAAATGTTCCCATGGTATTTCTAATTTTCTTGAAGAGATCTCTAGTCTTGCCCATTCTGCTGTTTTCCTCTGTTTCTTTGCATTGATCACTGAGGAAGGCTTTCTTATCTCTTCTTGCTATTCTTTGGAACTCTGCATTTAGATGCTTATATCTTTCCTTTTCTCCTTTGCTTTTCACCTTTCTTTTCACAGCTATTTGTACGGCCTCCCCAGACAGCCATTTTGCTTTTTTGCATTTTTTTTCCACGGGGATGGTTTTGATCCCTATCTCCTGTACAATTTCACAATCCTCAGTCCATAGTTCATCAGGCACTCTATCTATCAGATCTAGTCCCTTAAATCTATTTCTCACTTCCACTGTATAATCATAAGGGATTTAATTTACATCATACCTGAATGGTCTAGCAGTTTTCCCTTCTTTCTTCAATTTCAGTATTGATTTGGTAATAAGGAGTTCATGATCTGAGCCACAGTCAGCTCCTGGTCTTGTTTTTGTTGACTGTGTAGAGCTTCTCCGTCTTTGGCTGCAAAGAATATAATCAATCTGATTTTGGTGTTGGCCATCTGGTGATGTCCATGTGTAGAGTCTTCTCTTGTGTTGTTGGAAGAGGGTGTTTGCTATGAGCAGTGCATTTTCTTAGCAAAACTCTATTAGTCTTTTCCCTGCTTCATTTCACATTCCAAGGCCAAATTTCCTGTTATTCTAGGTGTTTCTTGACTTTGTACTTTTGGATTCCAGTTCCTTATGTAGACATATATGTATAATGATTCTCAATGACCAAACCATAATAAGAAGATTCCAGAAGGAAGGTATTTTAAAAAACCCTCTTTTATTAAATAAATAAGCATTGCATTAAATATATAGTCATTATTGAGCCATGAATTTTAAAAAATATTTTATACAAATTTGAAAGGTTGCTTCCAAATTATAGTTATTACAAAATATATTCCCTGTATTGTACATCCTTGAATCTGTCTTCACCTAATAGCTTGTACCTTTCACTTCCCAAGCCCTATTTTGCCCACCCCAATCCCCACTAGTAATCACTGATTTGTTCTCTGTGTCTTGAAGTCTGCTTCTTTTTTGTTATATTCACTAATTTATTCCATTTTTTCTATTCCATGTATAAATGATATCATAGAGTATTTGTCTGTCTGATATATTTAACAGCATAAGTCCACTTATATTGCTGCAAATGGCAAAATTTTATTATTTTGTATGACTAAGAAGTATTCCATTGGGATATATATATACGCACCACATCTTTATATTTTCATCTGTTGCTAGACACCTAAGTTGCTTCCATATCTTGGCAATTCTATACAGTGTTGCTATGAACATTGGAGTACAAATAAGTAATGTTTTATATCATATGTGCTCATAGCAGTCTGAGTTTATAATGTTAAAATAATATCTCACTATATCAGAATTATTTTAACCTAAAGAGAAACAACCATATAGTAAAATATTAGAATTCAATTCATAAATATTCAATCACTTGGGTTCATTTTCATCATAAAGGCATCAATCCTTATGTTATTTATAGGAAAAGTAATATAATTACAGCTACTGCTTCAAAACCTAAATGCCTTCAATTGCTATTATTAGTGCATGGAAGTATGACTAGATAGCTAATATGAGGAGAAAAGGATACAAAGAGAACAACAAAGTATTAAAATAAAGGATAGGTCATTCTATCAGACTGAAAATTTCCACTTAAATTTTGTACAGAAAAATCTAAATAAAAAAATGAATAATTGGCCTCTGAATTTAATCAGAATAATCAGTCAAACATGTTATAATTCTTTACAAAAATCCCTATTTCAAGGTCACCTTTTTGTTATAATAGTAACTATTGAAGTGGAGTGGTTTTTTTTTGTTTGTTTGTTTGTTTTTTTAAGGTTAGCAATTTGGTGGCCCTTGAAAAGTAACTCCTAACTCAAGTACAAAAGAAATGTCCTCAGCTATTCTTGATCAACTGACTAGTATGGAGTTCAGTAATGTTTCTTTTCTTTTTCTTTTCTGATTATACTGTGGCACGTGGGATTAGAGTTCCCTGACCAGGGATTGGACCCACATTCCCTGAGTTGGGAAGTGGAATCTAACCATTGGACCACACTGGAGGGGTTTGAGAAATGCTTAAGCCACTATTCCAGGTGACTCAAGTTCAGATGTCCATGTACATTTATTGAGAAACTATTCTACAAGAATAAATTTTGTTTTGTTTGTTTGTCTGTTTGGTTTTTGCTTCAGTAACTTCTGTCCTGAGTTGGGAAGTGGAATCTAACTATTGGACCACACTGGAGGGGTTTGAGAAATGCTTAAGTCACTATTCCAGGTGACTCAAGTTCAGATGTCCATGTACATTTATTGAGAAACTATTCTACAAGAATAAATTTTGTTTTGTTTGTTTGTCTGTTTGGTTTTTGCTTCAGTAACTTCTGGCAAGACACATCTTCAAGTTTGGTATAAAATCGTTTATACCGAGATTTCATTGTCGACACTTACTCCTTGGCAGGAAAGTTATGACCAACCTAGACAGCATATTTAAAAGCAGAGACATTACTTTGTCAGCAGAGGTCCATCTAGTCAAGGCTCTGGTTTTTCCAGTGGTCATGTATGGATGTGAGAGTTGGACTATAAAGAAAGCTGAGCGCCAAAGAATTGATGCTTTTGAACTGTGATATTGAAGAAGACTCTTGAGAGTCCCTTGGACTGCAAGGAGATCCAACCAGTCCATCCTAAAGCAAATCAGTCCTGGGTGTTCATTGGAAGGACTGATGTTGAAGCTGAAACTCCTATTCTTTGGCCACCTGATGTGAAGAGCTGACTCATTTGAAAAGACTCTGATTCTGGGAAAGATTGAAGGCAGGAAGAGGAGGGGACGACAGAGGATGAGATGGTTGGATGGCAACACCGACTCAATGGACTTAGGTTTGGGTAGATTTCGGGAGTTAGTGATGGACAGGGAGGCCTGGCGTGTTTCAGTTCTCGGGGTCGCAAAGAGTCGGACATGACTGAGCGACTGAACTGAAGTGAACTGAGATTTCATTTTCAAAACTCATATTTTGCTTCAGTGAAGCTGGTTTCTCTATCTGGACATAAAATATAACAACAAAAAAGACAAACTGTATGATGCTTCTTTGTTTTCTCAGATTGTAGTTTTTTGTTGTCTATTCCAGATGTAATTAGATAATTCATATTATTGTTATTATTTTAGTTGCAAACACATCAATTATCTCTTTGTTGGTAGTAGTATCAAAGAAAAAATATATCCAGAGTGTAATAAAAATTGTAAAAATGGCATTATTTTGGGAAAAAGAGACATCTGCCTAGAACTGCACCCATTTTCAAATACAGCAAGGCCAAAGGTGATTTATAACCAAGGAGCAGGGTGGGCATCAGTGGATGGATAAATACTGAGAGAAAGCATCAGAGGTGAAAAGGGACTTGGGTTTCACTGACTGGAATGGGATTTTTGCTGAAGGCACAACAAGGTGAACTGACATCAAGATTAGAGAGTAAGAAATGTGATTAGATATGGAGAGGGGGGAGTCTTGCTAAACTAACTTGGCAGCATTTTTATTAAAATTGGGTGATGCAAAGATGAAACAGGACATTCAAAGGTAGAGAAGTAGTTGAGAATTCCATTCAGGGGAACATGATTAAAGTTTGCTCAAGGAAGACATCCTGTCAGTGACACATGGCTCCCAATCAGAATTTAATTGTCAAGACTTTCAGATGTTACTTTAGATGCAAAAAATCTAATTCTTGCAGGGTCTTTTCATATTTCTCAATTCTTTCAAGTCATTAGTTCCCTTTTGTGATTTCTTGGCAAAGCTTTGTGAATTTTGAATTATTTTAGCTTCTTGCATGTCTGAAACAAGACGTACATTTTTATGACTTACTTCAAATAAATATCATTTGATTTTTAATACAAATGAATTTAAGTCAGTTAATAAATACTATGCCAGTCACTCTGAATAGAGCAAAACCTGTCCCCCAAACAGACATTTGGTCACTAAGATTTTCAAATTCATGATTGCACATCCTACATACACTATATCTCCAGTAAAATAGTGCATTTTTTACTTTGAAATTAACTCATAAAATGATATATCCAGATGAAATAATATTGCCCTCCCGCCCCTTCTTGGTTAGTATCTTTAACTTTTCTTTTCTTTTCTTTTGGATTGTATGTTTTGAAAGTTGAGTTACTGTGCTCAGGACACACTAAAAGAAGTGTGATGTTACTCTCTCCTGCATTTAGGGTGGAGTCTACATTGTGCAAAATTCTTCCCTATATTGGTCTTCTGTTTCTTATTTATTGATTCATTCAATCATTTATTTATGTCAGCATGTATTAAGGAATATTTTATACTTTGGGTTATAATCCAGTAGCTCTTTATTTTCTACTTAAAATGTTTCAGCTTTGGCCTTTGAAAATTCATTTGGCTCCTCTGCCACTTTAATGTACTCTCATGTGAGTTTGTCCATAGGTTGATTTGTTTGAAGTAATTCTTTGCATTCTGGCATGAGAAGATACTCCAGCTTCATCTTCCATGTTTCTTGCTCCAGCTCTAGAAGCAATCATTTCTCCAAGAGATCTTCATTATTTGGACAACAGAAAGAGACCTCAAAGCAATCCAGTTGATGGAGTTTTCAGACATGGAACTTAAAACAATGTCTTGCACAGAGTTCAGAGAAGGCAATGGTACCCAACTCCAGTACTCTTGCCCGGAAAATCACATGGGTGGAGGAGCCTGGTAGGCTGCAGTGCCTGGGGTCATGAAGAGTCGGACATGACTGAACGATTTCACTTTCACTTTTCACTTTCATGCCTTGAAGAAGGAAATGGCAACCCACTCCAGTGTTCTTGCCTGGAGAATCCCAGGGATAGTGGAGCCTGATGGGCTGACGTCTATAGGGTCACATAGAGTCAGACTTGACTGAAGTGACTTAGTAGCAGCAGCAGCAGCTTGAACAGGGTTAGAGATATATAAGCAATGTATAAGAAAATATGGCCAAGAACTTAAAACCATAGGGTATGTACTTAAGCTCTGAACACTTGGTAGTTACCAAAAGTTTACAACCATAAGACTAACAATCATGTGAAACATGCTATTACTTAAATGTTGAATACTCTCAAACTTGACATTAGTGAATGCACTTAATATTCTGAAGTGTCTGACATGATACTTCTAATACTATATTCAAAACAAGCTTTGGTTTATATTGATCAGTTCAGTACAGTCACTCACTCGTGTCTGTTTGTGATCCCATGGACTGCAGCAAGCCAGGCCTCCCTGTCCATCACTAACTCCTGGAGTTTACTCAAACTTATGTCCATTAAGTCAGTGATGCCATCCAACCATCTCATCCTCTATTGTCCCCTTCTTCTCTCACTTTCAATCTTTCCCAGCATTAGGGTCCCAGCATTTCAATTAGTCAGCACTTTGCATCAGGTGGTCAAAGTAGGATCTTGTCTGATATCCTATGTGAAATAGTGAACACATTTATTGGGAACCTACTGTGTTGTTAGAATTTAACTAAGTTCTAAATGAACAGTTCATTCCTATGAACAGTTTCAAAATGACTTTTAAAACTTCACATCACTTTTAACATGATGTAGCACTAAAAAGTCAATTTTCTTCTTGTGGTAAGTATGGATTTTAAAACTTAATGAAAGTGGGAGGCTGGACAGTGTAAGAAGTTGGTTCCTTATTATAATTTTTAATTTCCTAATGTCATCAGCAACTTAGCTATTCAGACATCTGCTTAATTCCTTTAGAACTTTTTTCTGATTATCTGGGTGCCACAAAATTTAGCCTAGAAACTTTAGTTTGAATCATTATGTAAATTGCTTTATGAAAGAATATAACCTTACGTCCTCCTGATAGAAACAGAAATTGAAAGAGGCAAACCCGAATTAATGATTCCATACCTGAAAAGTCTCAAGAGTGAACAGCTCACAAGGGATGCTTATGAATTTTATTCTTTCCACGTCTACCCTTGACTCTCAACTGGTACTGAATAAGGGTTGTACAAAAGTAATCTTATTCTTTGTTCTAGACAATTTAAAACAGGAATACCTATTTTTATGGAAAGATGAAAAATTATAAATATTAGTCTATTAAGTTAAGAATTATCAATGACAGGAAAAGAGAATATGGATTTTATCATATAGTGGAGTATCTTAATTAAAATTGTGTATTTCTACCTTGGCATACAAAAGAGAAAATATATTATTTATGACAGGCAAATCCAAACCTGTAATGCCCAGTTGTATAATAGTGAAATACAGTGAGGTACAGGCTCCCCCAGTGGTTCTGCGGTAAAGAATTCACCTGTCAGAGCAGGAGATGTGGGTTCAATCCCTGGGCTGGGAATTCTTCCCTGCAGGAAGAAATGGTGACCCACTCCAGTATTCATGCCTGCAAAATCCCATGTAAAGAGGAGCCTGGTGGGCTACAGTCTCTTAGGTTGCAAAGAGTTGGACATGAATGAAGTAACAGCATGCATGCACAGTGAGTTACACACTCTTCACAGAGAAATTTTATGGAAATTGTTGAAGACCTATAGGATACTCAAAACACCTGTTGGATGTTAGTGGTAAAAAATTATATCTGCTGGGTAAAGATTATACTTCTTACTAGGAAGAAACTTAGTTCACAATTTTAAGTTTGATAATGTTTTCCCTTTTCCTATCTTTCTAACTAGGTGGGCATTTCTGTTAGGGCCTACTCAAGAGACTCAATAGAGGCCCTAACCATAAAAATATTACTTCAAATTATAGAAAGTTATAGAAAGGATTGACTAAATCACCACATCATTTTCTGCATATTTTACTTTTCCCCAAATCTTCTAATACCTATTTTTGAGAAGAAGAGGAAATTGTTTCTAGACCTATACTAAAAAAGGAATCCACATGCCTGGTTTTCTGGCTTTAACCATAGGGAGTATATATCTATCTACACACATATACATGCATATATATGTGTTGTTGTTGCTGCTGTTCAGTGGATCAGTTGTGTCTGACTCTTTGTGACCCCCATAGACTACAGCATGCCAGAGTTGCCTGTCCTTCACTATTTTTCAGAATTTGCTCATACTGTTGTCCATTGAGTGAATGATGCCATCCAATCATCTCGCCCTCTGTCATCCTCTTCTCCTCTTGCTCTCAATCTTTCCAAGAATCAGGGTCTTTTCCAGTGAGTTGACTCTTTGAACCAGGTGGCCAAAATACTTCGGCATCAGTCCTTCCAATGAATATTCAAGACTGATTTCCTTTAGGATTGACTGGTTTGATCTCCTTGTAGCCCAAGGGTTTCTCAAGAGTCTTCTCCAACACCACAGTTGAAAAACATCAATTCTTCTGTACTCAACCTTTTTTATGGTCTAACTCTCATAACTGTAAATGACTACTAGAAAAACCATAGCTTTGACTATACAGAACTTTGTTGGCGATGTGATGACTCTGCTAATTAATATGCTATCTAGGTTCATCATAATTTTTCTTCCAAGGAGCAAGTATCTTTTAATTTCATTGCTGCAATCACTGTCTGCAGTGATTTTGGAGCTCAAGAAAATAAAGTCTCCCACTGTTTCCATTTTTTTCCTATTTGCCATGACATGATGGGACTGGATGCTATGATCTTCATTTTTTGAATGTTGAGTTTTAAGCCAGCTCTTTCCTCCTCCTCTTTCACCCTCATCAAGAGGCTCTTTAGTTACTCTTCACTTTCGTCCATTAAGGTGGTGTCATCTGCATATCTGAGGTTATTGATATTTCTCCCTGTAAACTTGACTCCAGTTTGTGTTTCATCCAGTCTGGCATTTTACATGAGGTTCTCTGCATATGAGATAAATAAGCAGGGTGAAAATATACAGGTTTGATGTACTCCTTTCCCAGTTTTGAACCAGTCTTTTTTTCCTTGTCCATTTCGAACTGCTGCTTCTTGACTTACTGCATACAGATTTCTCAGGAGGCAGGTAAGATGACCTGGTATTCCCATCTCTTTAAGAATTTTTCACAGTTTGTTGTGATCCACATAGTCAAAGCCTTAAGTGTAGTCAATGAAGCAGAAGTAGATGTTTTTCTGGAATTCCTTTTCTTTTTCTATGATCTAATGGATGTTGGCAATTTGATTTATATTTTTCTACTCATAGTTAAAAAATTAGTTGGTAATTAAATTTGCAATGAGCCACTGTTTAAACATAATTATTGAGAGAACATTCTTCCATTGATCAAAGAAGATTCAATATTTTTGCTTTTATTTGCACAGTCTGTAATTCAAAACAGTGCTGGATTCTTTTGTTGTATTTGGAGGCACTGTAATTCTGGGACCTCTTCAATTAATAATGTGTTTGTTAGCTTCACTGCAAGGTACTGCTGTCTCTTAGAACAGATCATGACAAATCAGTTTGTCTTTTTACCATTCTTGATGAGCTCCAGCACCACAAAAAACTAAAGAAACTCTCTTTTCCATCCCTCATATTTTGAATTGTTATTTTTTCAGAAACAAGAATCCCTCTTATTTCTTCTAAGTTTTGATTCATTTAATCTGATCTTCAGTACAAAAGAGATGACAGGAGTGTTCTGGCTGGTATTACATATAAAGTGAATGGTAGTGCAAGGGAGATAAAAACCTCCGAATTATCTTCCTTCCATTAATATGAAAAAGTAATTTATGCTATGAGGAGACATAAACCTAACACACGAGGCAAAATTTATAGTTTCATGGTTGTTGCAATACCAAGCAATGAACATTTTTTATTTTATACTGTTTGTCTAGAGTATAGTTCCAAAGTGGTCCTCCCTTGTGGCTCAGCAGTAAAGAATCTGGCTGCAATGCAGGAGCTGAAGGAGACACAGTTTCAGTCTCTGGGTCAGAAAGATCTCCTGGAGAAAGGCATGAGAACCCACTCCATTATTCTTGCCTGGAGAATATCATGGACAGGAGCCTGGCAGCCTACAGTCCATACAGTCACAAGAGTCTGACACTATTGCAGCAACTTAGCATTACGCCACATGTTATAGTTCCAAAATAAGTCATTTTCTTATATTAATTCATGTATTTTATCTCATGACCTAATAAGAGAGAAAGTGAAAGTGTTAGTTGCTCTGTCATGTCCAACTCTTTGTGACTCCATGGACTACAGCCTGCCAAGCTCCTTTTCCATGGAATTCTCCAGGCAAGAATATTAGAGTGGGTTGCCATTTCCTCCTACAGGGGATCTTCCCAATCCAGGGATCCAACCTGGGTGTCCTGCATTGCAGGCAGATTCTTTACCATCTGAGCCACCAGTGATATATGTACATATGGTTTAATATATGTACATTCAAATATTAGATTGATATACTATATGACTAGATTAAATATTAGATTAGATTTATTGGATTGATAACATTTATATTTTGAAGATACTATTTATACTTTTTATCATAAAAATAGAAAAGCTGAAAGCACTTCTTATGTGCTTTTATATTTTATTATTTTAAAAAATACTTTATATGTTGAAATTTTTTACTCTGCTAGATATTTGTAGCTCAGAAGTCAGATGACAGCACATGAGTTTCAAATTGGTTGTGTTCAAATCTAAACTGTACCTAAATGAGATGGAAATACCTATTTATTTTTGACAACTTAAATTTTCTTGTTGAAGATCAAGGTATACTGTAGTCTTTCAAATTCATAATCCATGTTCATTTTACATACTTTTCATATAATTGGTTTTACATTATTGAATGATACTTTTTCTTCTATTTAAGTAAAGGAAAGTGGCTCTTGAATCAAAGTTTTCTGGTCATTGTGGTGGAAAAAAATATATATAAGCAAACATATTTCATTGAAGTTTATTGAAGCCAGAAGCTTTCTGGATGTATTATGTGCCTCTGAGTGTGCATGCTCGCTCACTCAGTCTTGTCTGGGTCCAACTCTTTGTGGCCTTATGGAGCCCACCAGGTTACTCTGTCCATGAGATTTTCCAGGCAACTAGAGAGGGTGACCATTTCCTCCTCCAGGGGATCTTCCTAAACCAAGTACAAACCTATGTCTTCTGTCTCTCCTTATCTCCAAATACTTGAAATTTATTTTTTAAAAGATAAAAATTTTGAAATTTATATACCATATACTGATATTTTCTACTACATTTATCTTCTTTATTGAAATGGACATATATTATGCTGATTCTTATGTGATATACAGCATTATTCTGAGATATTATGATAGTAATGCAAATTGTAGCATTTGTCATGTACATGGAGATCACTTTAAGAGCACCTGCATGTAGTGGTTTATGTAATTTTGACAACCTTTTGAGGTAGGTATCAATATAGATATGAAAAGAGAGGCAGTAATCTTTTTAGGAGGTAAAAAGACAATGTGTTTTAGAAGCAAATTTGAGTTTATCTCATCAAAACCATACTCTATCAAGCAATAATCACAATTAAAATGCTATGATAATGTCAGAACCTGTTAAACTATGTGGGATTCTTCTCCTCTACCATGTATACATAAACAGACTTCAGTTTTGGAATTTTTCTCTCACTTCTTTAGTGTCATCCAGCTATCTATCTATTAATGATTGATAATGCCAGCTTCCAGCTATCAATGTTTAAATACTTAAAACACTTTAAGAATTTAAAGTGTTAAGTATTAAGAAATACTTAAATACTTTTTAAATTATTGAAGCTATATTGTTTTCCTTATTTGCTACCTATGTTTCCATTTATTATCTAAATTTCAAGTGAAACTTTAAGTCAAAAGAAATGTTCTGAGGTTGACCTGGTGAAATTTTGAATGTGAAGGTTTTATGCACATCATTTCATACTTTATCCCTTCCTATAGTCTGTGTGCTCAGTTTCTCAGTCATGTCTGGCTCTCTGTGGTCCCATGCACTGTAGCCTGCCAAGCCTCTCTGCCACTGAATTCTACATGTAAGAATAATGGAGCGAGTTGCCATTTTCTACTCCAGAGGATCTTCCCAACCAGGGATGGAACACATCTCTTGCCTTGGCAGGTAGGATTGTTTATCGCTAGCATTACCTGGGTAGCACCTAGCTTACTATATTATTCACATAAATTCAACTTGACTTGTTGACCTGGCTGAGATCGCTAGATAATGGAATGTTTCATAATTTGTCAGTAAATATCCTAAGTATGGTTAATTCATTAGGCATGTCCCATTTTAACATATACTGAAATAAGACTGCGTATTCACTTTTGATGTGGCCATAGAGACAAAATGATTTGACCACAAACCAAGAAATGTTGGCAGTCACCAGAAGCTGGAGAAAGCAAGACACAGATTATCTGCCAGTGATTCTGATTTAGGGTGTCTGTCCTCATAACTGTGAGCTGTAGATTTCACCACTATATTTGTGGTAATTTGTTACAACAGTCATAGGAAATTAATACACCTTTCCATTTTTTTTATATGCCTTGTCCTAAAGATTACACAAATGCATCTCGATTTGTTGCATCAGCAAATATCAGTATGTTATCCACTTTAGAAAATGAAATATTTTGTGATATTGCTGCTGTCTGTGTTAATTATTTGCATATATTTATATTACACTCTATATTTAGACTATATTTCTATAGTTATAGAATATAACTATATTTATAGACTCACATTCCCTTTGTTTCTCTTCACTTCCTACAATGCCGTAACTTCATGTGTGCAATTTTACTTTGTTATGAATTTTACTTTGGCACAGGACTTTTGTGAAATAATTCTTTCGATTACCATTTGTCAGAAAATACCTTAATTTCTTCTTCAATCTTGAGGTATATTATCACTGAGTATCAAAACCTGATTTGCCAGTTACTATCTTTTCATCTTTTGAAAATATTATTCCGTTTGTCTTCTAGTCTCCACCACTTCTTTTAAGAGGTCATTTGTAAATCTTTTTTTCCTGTTCATGAAGATAGAGCATTCTTCCTCTAACTAAAGATCTTCTTTTCTTGGTTGTTTTGTGGCATGAAATCACAGGTTCTATTGTACAGATGTATTTTATTGCAATGACACATTCATAGTGCTTCTTAATAATGTGTACTGATATCATTTTCTGATTTTTAAAATTTTCAGTCATTAGAACTGTGTATTTAACTTTTATCCATCATGTTTTACTTTATACTCTAAGATTTTCTTATAGGATTTCACTTACCTCTTATGTTAGAACTTTTAAAGTTCTATGTCATTGGTCATATGCATATAATGCTCTTCTACGTAATTTCTATTCAAATCTCTATACTTATTTGTAAAATATTTTTACCCCTCAAGAATACTGGGGTGGGTTGTCATTCCCTTCTCCAGGGTATCTTTCTGATCTAATGATAGAAACTGGTCTCCTGCATTGCAGGTGGCTTCTTTACCATCTGAGCCACCTGGGAAGCCCATTATTAAACAAATATTTTGAGCTCAAAATGTCAATTGCACTTATCACATAAGAACATTTTACTTCATTTTTTAAAATTCTTCAATTATCTCCTGAAAATTTCTCTCATCATCTCATTTTAAAAATTATTAATTTATTCAGTTATGCTGAGGTCTTAGTGGTAGCTTGCAGGATCTTTGATCTTCCTTGTGGCATGTGAGATCTAGCTCTCTAGCCAGGCATCAAACCTGGGCCCCCTGCATTGGGAGTGCAGAGTCAGCAATTGGACCCCCAGGAAAGCCCCTCATCATGTCATTTTAATATATTCAGTTCAGTTCAGTCGCTCAGTTGTGTCCAACTCTTTGTGACCCCATGAATCGCATCACTCCAGGCCTCCCTGTTCATCACCAACTCCCGGCGTTCACTCAGACTCATGTCCATCGAGTCTGTGATGCCATCCATCCATCTCATCCTCGGTCGTCCCCTTCTCCTCCTGCCCCTAATCCCTCCCAATATCAGAGTCTTTTCCAATGGGTCAACTCTTCTCATGAGGTGGCCAAAATACTGGAGTTTCAGCTTTAGCATCATTCCTTCCAAAGAATCCCACGGCTGATCTCCTTCAGAATGGACTGGTTGGATCTCCTTGCAGTCCAAGGGACTCTCAAGAGTCTTCTCCAACACCACACTTCAAAAGCATCAATTCTTTGGTGCTCAGCCTTCTTCACAGTCCAACTCTCACATCCATACATTACCACAGGAAAAACCATAGCCTTGCTGATAACAATTATTTTAAAATCTTTACTCTGAAAACTCTACTATGTTTCCAGTATATTCTATCTTCATCTATTTTTATTACTTTTTCCTCTGTCTTATTTTTCAGTCATGTCAACATATCAGTCAGTATGTCTGATTATTTTATTTGATTTTATAATACAATACAAGCTACTGTGTACAGGAAAAAGATAGAACTTGAGGTTATGCATAATGTTATTTTTTCTTCTGATAGAATTTGGATTTGATTCTGGGAAGGGAGTTAGAGGGAGATGAGATCATATTAGATTGTTAACATATTCAAAACCAGGGCTCAAGTTTAATGACTGCTATATTTCTCTGATTCACCCTCATTTCCATACTAGCAACTTCTCTGGTATCTCAAATAGAAAACTAGTGTGTATCCATGTCTCCACTCTTTGGTGAGTTCTGAACTCAAATGTCTATACACTGAACCCTAAAATACTGACATAAATTTTGTTCATTTCTCAACCTCTCAGAAGCAGTTTCCATGCAGGGTTAGTTTGCTTGCTTCTTTGATTTCTTCTTCTTCTTCTTCTTTTTTTTTTCTTTCAAATTTTAAATGGGTACATGACTTAAAGAGAAAGTAGTACTGAATGTCACACACTCTTTCTTGCCTCTTCTTTTTAGGATTTTGTTTTCTCAAGATACTGATACCTTGGTAGCTTTTCAATTTCATTTAAAATTTTTCTGGAAATCTATTATTAGAGAAGGAGAGAAAGAGAGATTAGCTTTCTATGTTCCTTTTTGAAGGTTAATTAGTTAAAGTAGTTTTCCATCCCTGGAAAAAGGAATGTAAATATATTCTTCTAAATATAAAGTCTTCAATTTTTAAACTGTAAAATATTAAAATTTGGCTTTACCAGTATAATTGTAATAAAACAAAGTAGATGTTAGACACCTATATCTTTTAATATCATTCTTTTCTCTGTAAATAATACCCATTGAAGAAACAGACTTTGAGAAGTGAATTATTTAAATCATGGATTCTTTCAGAAAAATATTTACTGGGCAAATGCAATGAGTTAACCTTTGTGCCATGTTCATTAGCCCTGATCTTCTTTAATTAAGAATTAAGCAGATGATGTCATGATACTAGAGGAGATGTGGACAGATCGCAACCTTTGAACCACATTTAGTCTGCCAGCTGTTTCACTGTTGGATATGAGCTAAGTATGCTTTCAACATTTTTAAATGTAAACATCAAGAAAAAAAGAATCATGACATGTGATGAATATTGCACAAAATTCAAATTTCTGTGATCAGAAAAAAGTCTTACTGAAATGTAGCCACAGTCATTTGTTCACATACTTTTCTGTGACTTCTTTTACACTACAGTGTTGTAATTGAATAATAAGTAGTATATGACCCTGAAAACCTAACAGATTTACTGTCTGGTCATACATAAAATGTTGACAACTGCCTTATTGGATTATTGATTTTGTTTTTTGACTCAAAACAACATGGATGATATTTTGAAACTTGATTCTCCTTTTTCAAAAATAAAACTTTTACTTTACAAAATGTCCAACAGCAGATGAATGGATAAGAAAGCTGTGGTACATATACACAATGGAATATTACTCAGCTATTAAAAAATGCATTTGAATTAGTTCTAATGAGGTGGATGAAACTGGAGTCTATTATACAGAGTGAAGTAAGTCATAAAGAAAAACACCAATGCAGTATATTAATGCATATATATGCAATTTAGAAAGATGGTAACAATGACCCTATATGCGAGACTGCAAAAGAGAAACAGATGTAAAGAACAGACTTTTGGACTCTGTGGGAGAAGGTGAGGGTGGGATGATTTGAAAGAATAGCATTGAAACATGTACATTACCATATGTGAAATAGATAGTCCAGGTTTGAGACAGGGTGCTCAGGGCTGGTGCACTGGGACAACCTTGAGGGATGGGATGGGGGGAAGGTGGAAGGGGGGTTCAGTATGGAAGACATATGTACACCCATGGCTGATTCATGTGAATGTATGGCCAAAACCACCACAATATTATAAAGTAATTAGCCTCCAAATAAAATAAATTAATTTACCAAAAAATTAAAAGTTCTCCAGGCCAGAATACTGGAGTGGGTAGCCTTTTCCTTCTCCAGGGGATCTTCCCAACCCAGGGGTTGGACCTAGGTCTCCCATATTATGGGCAGATTCTTTACCAGCTGAGCCATTTGCAGGAAAACCTATCCTCAAAAATTATGTCAAAATGACAACCTCAGCTCATTGATTCTTCTAGACTCCTAGTATGTATTTATCCCAGCCTCCATGGTAATATAACAGCTCTTTAAAGGACCTTAGAAATTATATAGGTTACTTTTCAATACAAAATGCCACATATATTTGAACATGTACATTGCTCTTCAGTTATTTAGATAACTATTTTTCTATTTTCTAAAAAATAAGCCATATACAGAAAAATGGCTTGACAATAATTTACAGAAATAGTTGCAAGTAAGTATAGCTTAAGGTGGTTTGGCTGGTGGGAAACAAGATAGAAAACTTTTTTTTTTTTTTTTTTTTTAGTTTTGTATAGCTTACCTGATACACTATGAAATCTTTAAAATTCTTACTGTTCTCTGGTATG
>SJYC01064231.1:0-16930 GCA_006408675.1 Madoqua kirkii | reverse complement strand
AAGCTCAACATTCAGAAAACGAAGATCATGGCATCTGGTCCCATCACTTCATGGGAAATAGATGGGGAAACAGTGGAACCAGTGTCAGACTTTACTTTGGGGGATTCCAAAATCACTGTAGATGCTGACTGCAGCCATGAAATTAAAAGATGCTTACTCCTTAGAAGGAAAGTTATGACCAACCTAGATAGCATATTCAAAAGCAGAGACATTACTTTGCCAACAAAGGTCCATCTACTCAAGGCTATGGTTTTTCCAGTGGACGTGTATGGATGTGAGAGCTGGACTGTGAAGAAAGCTGAGCACTAAAGAATTGATGCTTTTGAACTGTGGTGTTGGAGAAGACTCTTGAGAGTCCCTTGGACTGCAAGGAGATCCAACCAGTCCATTCTAAAGGACATCAGCCCTGGGAGTTCTTTGGAAGGAATGATACTAAAGCTGAAACTCCAGTACTTTGGCCACCTCATATGAAGAGTTGACTCATTGGAAAAGACTCTGTGACTGGGAGGGATTGGGGTCAGGAGGAAAAGTGCACAACAGAGGATGAGATGGCTGGATGCCATCACCAACTCAATGGATGTGAGTTTTAGTGAACTCTGGGAGATGATGATGGACAGGGAGACCTGGCGTGCTGCAATTCATGGGGTCGCAAAGAGTCGGACACGACTGAGCGACTGAACTGAACTGAACTGAACTGAACAATATGGTACTAATCTAACACTTCATCTGACACGTGAGCCCTCCATTCCAACTGCATGGTGTTCTTCACCCTTCCCCATATGAACAATGCTGACTCCCTTCTCTACAATCTTGTTTACGCTGTTATTCTCCAGATGTTAGAAGTTCATGGAAAAACACAAATCCTTGATGAAACTTTCCTACTCTTTCCTTCCCACAGTGATTTTCCTCTGAATCTTGAGCCATTTTTTTAATAGTGTTCAGTCAGAACACTGTTGGTATTTTGGTCCTGGTGACTCTTGTGTGGCAGGCTGTCCTGTGCACTGCAGAAGGTTTAGTAGCATATGTGGCCTCCGTCCTACTGGTGGCTCTACCAGTAAGAGTCACCCCTTCAGCAGTGGCCAGTAAAAGGGTCTCCAGACATTGTGAAATATTCCTGATGGGGGCAAAAGTTTCCCTAGTTGTCCCAGATCATTATTGCCTGTATCATTTATGTTGGCATTTAAAAATATTTCATATGTATGTATCTTACTTCCTAAGCGAGATTGTTTTAGTATAAATATTGTGTCTTCTTTATTTTGAATTTCTTATAGAGCACTGTACTTAATACTCAATAAATGCTTAAAACTTAAATGAGTGAGTGAAAGTCACTCAGCCGTGCCCTACTCTTTGTGACCACACAGACTATACAGTCCACAGAATTCTCCAGGCCAGAATACTGGAGTGGGTGGTCTTTTCCTTTCCAGGGGATCTTCCCAACCCAGGGATTGAACCCAGGTCTCATGCATTGAATGCGGATTCTTTATCAACTGAGCCACAAGGGAAGCCCCAAACTTAAATGCTTAGTATCTAAATCTTAGAATGAATGTGAAAGATCATTTGACCTAACCTCATTTTTTTTAACTGTGGAAACTCAAAAATAGGAGCAAAACTAGTTGCCCAAAATGAATGTGTGTTGGCAGAATAGCTCTCTTCTATCCATTCGGGTAGTATTAATATTGTAGTATATTTCTTCTTATTGAGTTTATTATGAGAGACTTAGTTAATTTCACATCAGCATGAGCAAACATTAGTCTATAACTTTATTAAAGGTTTCTTCTGTGACTTTGCTTTAATAATGTGTATGTTTTATTAATACCCTTATATTTTTATATTTAATGAAAAAAGAAAAACTCTGATATAAGAAAGAGCCCTTAATATCCTGTTTGAAAGATAAGAGTTTAGCATGTATAGCCATGTAGTCTTCAGGGAATCACTTAACTTCACTGTGTCTCCAATCTCATCTTTAAAACTCTTATTCTGCTAAAAATAAAATAAACTCCTTTACAGAGGAAAAACTGTTTTATTGTTGCTACCATATCCCCAATACCTGGCACAAACTATGACATTCACCAAATATTTTCTGAATGACTGACAAACTGGAGCTATATTAGGGGCTTATTTTAACTTATCCTGAACATAAAATGAGACCAAAAAAATCCTGGAGAATGTGAAGTGTTAGACAAATTTAAGATATTTTTATGCTTTAGAAGTCTAAGCAATTTATACATTTAAAAATAGTATAGTAAGAAATCAAAATTAAAATTTATGAGATGTTGTAAAGCAGTACACTTTTGGGAAAATATCAGCACTAAATGCCTGAATTAGAAAAGAAGAATGTTCCTGCATTAATAAACTCAGCTTCCATCTTAAGAATCTAGAAAAAGAATAAGTAAAATCCAAAGTAAGAAAGGAAATGATAATGATCAGAGCATAAATCAATAAAATTTAAAAATGGAAAATCAAATGAGAAAAACTAACGAAATCAAAAGTTGTTTCTTAAAAAGACACTCCACACCATATGTTATCAAAGAAAAGCAAATTAAAAGAATTAGCTACTACTAAAGCCAAGAAATCTCCAGAAAAACATCTATTTCTGCTTTATTCACTATGCCAAAGCCTTTGACTGTGTGGATCACAATAAACTGTGGAAAATTCTCAAAGAGATGGGAATACCAGACCACCTGACCTGCCTCTTGAGAAACCTATATGCAGGTCAGGAAGCAACACTTAGAACTGGACTTGGAACAATAGACTGGTTCCAAATAGGAAAAGGAGTATGTCAAGGCTGTATATTGTCATCCTGCTTATTTAACTTATATGCAGAGGACATCATGAGAAATGCTGGGCTAGAAGAAACACAAGCTGGAATCAAGATTGCTGGGAGAAATATCAATAACCTCATATATGCAGATGACACCACCCTTATGGCAGAAAGTGAAGAGGAACTAAAAAGCCTCTTGATGACAGTGAAAGAGGAGAGTGAAAAAGTTGGCTTAAAGCTCAACATTCAGAAAACTAAGATCATGGCATCTGGTCCCATCACTTCATGGGAAATAGATGGGGAAACAGTGGAAACTGTCAGACTTTATTTTGGGGGGCGCCAAAATCACTGCAGATGGCGATTGCAGCCATGAAATTAAAAGATGCTTACTCCTTGGAAGGAAAGTTACGACTAACCCAGATAATATATTGCAAAGCAGAGATATTACTTTGCCAACAAAGGTCCATCTAGTCAAGGCTATTGCTTTTCCAGTGGTCACGTATGGATGTGAGAGTTGGACTGTGAAGAAGGCTGAGCGCTGAAGAATTGATGATTTTGAACTGTGGTGTTGGAGAAGACTTTTGAGAGTCCCTTGTACTGCAAGGAGATCCAACTAGTCCATTCTAAAGGACATCAGTCCTGGGTGTTCATTGGAAGGACTGATGCTGAAGCTGAAACTCCAATACTTTGGCTACCTCATGCAAAGAGTTGATTCATTGGAAAAGACCCTGATGCTGGGAGGGATTGGGGGCAGGAGGAAAAGGGGACGACAGAGGATGAGATGGCTGGATGGCATCACCGACTCAATGGACATGAGTTTGAGTAAACTCTGGAAGTTGGTGATGGACAGGGAGGCCTGGTGTGCTGTGATTCATGGGGTCGCAGAGTCAGACATGAATGAGCGATTGAACTGAACTGACACACCAATGGCCAAAATTCAGAAACTGACAACATTAAATGCTGTTGGGGATACGGAACAACAGAAATTCTTATTCAGTGCTGGTGGGAATGAAAAATGGTACAGCCACTTTGGAAGTTTGACAGTTTTTTACAAAACTACATATACTCTTACCCTAAATGGTACTTGGTGCATACTCTAAGGAGTTGAGTATTTATGTCCACACAAAAACTGCACCGGGGTATTTATAGCAGCTTTATTCATAATTGCCAAAATTTGGAAGCAATCCTGATGTCCTTCAATAGTTGAATGGATAAATTGGGTCATATCCAGACAATGGAATATTATTCAACACTAAAAAAGAATAAGCTTATTATCAATCATTAAAAGACATGGAGAAATCTTAATGAATTTTACTAAGTGAAAGCAGGCAATCTGAAAAGGCTACATACTGTGTGAATCCAACTACCTGACATTCCAGAAAAGCAAAACTATAATGACAATAAAAGGATCAGCAGTTGTTAGAGGTTAGGTGGAAGGAGGAACAGATGAAAGACAAAGTATTTTTAAGCCAGTGAAAATACTACCTACTGCATAATGATAGATATCTGTCATTATACCTTTGTCCAAACCCACAGAATGTGCAACATCAACACTGAAGTCAACTGTATCTTTGAGTGATTTTGAAGGGCCCATGTACCTTTATCCTTGGTAAAAAATGAACCATTCTGGTAAAGATGTTGATAATGGGGGAGGCTATGCATGTATGGGGGCAAGAGTATATAATTTTTAAATGTCTTCATATGAAGACATGAGTATGCCTTAATATGAAACTACTCTCAAATATAAACAGTCAGTCAAAGATTACCTGACATTGGCGAAAAATCTCTAACAAAAGAAGAAACTGGAGACAAAGCAGAAAACCTGTCTCTTATACACATCTAGATGTGTATAAGAGACAGGTGGTGTGATAAGGCTATGCATGTATGGGGGCAAGAGTATATAATTTTTAAATGTCTTCATATGAAGACATGAGTATGCCTTAATATGAAACTACTCTCAAATATAAACAGTCAGTCAAAGATTACCTGACATTGGCGAAAAATCTCTAACAAAAGAAGAAACTGGAGACAAAGCAGAAAACAGAAAATGTAAATAAACTATACTATCCTCGGAGACTGAAGAGATCTTTGAAATTAGAAAAGAAAAAAAAATCAGAGAAAAAAATTAAAATTTTTAAAGCTTACTAAAAAATAGGATGAAATAAAATATATTTAAAATGTGCCTTAAGTTTCAAGACTCTCTCAGGAAATGCAGAGGGAAATGATGGAAATAAGGAAAGGAGATACAAATAAGAGTATCAATACAGAGAATTCAACAAATAGTTAAGAGCACTCCAGGAAAAAAAAAAAAGCTGGAGAAAATGAAAGTCAAAAAAATGATTCAAAAATTTCTCAGAACTCAAGGATTTGAGTTTGAAATTGAAACCACCACTGAGCTGTGCTTAGTTGCTCAGTCGTGTCTGATTCTCTGCAACCCCATGGGCTGTAGCCCACCAGGCTCCTCCATCCATGAGGATTCTCCAGGCAACAATACTGGAGTTGGTTGCCATGCCCTCCTCCAGGGGATCTTCTCAACCCAGGTCTCCTGCATTGCAGGCAGATTCTTTACCACCTGAACCACCAGGGAAGCCCAAGAATACTGGAATGAGTAGCCTATTCCTTCTCCAGGGCATGTTCCCAACCCAGGAATTGAACCAGGGTCTTCTGCATTGGAGGCAGATTCTTTACCAGCTGAGCTACCAAGGAAGCCTCAAAATCAGCACTAGATCAAATCAAAACCCTTAGCCATCAGTGGGTGCAGGAGATGCCATTTCCAGCACCTCTGAGGTCGGCCTTTACAACTTTCTAGAGAGTAATCAAACGGGTAGACCTAGATCTCAGTAGGCAAGTGACCCTGGTTTCCCTTTCTAGCTGTACAGGAAGAGGATTAGTGCAGCCAGACAGAAGGGTGACTCTGAAACAAGACCTGATAAAGTTAGAAAAGCTAGGAATGCAAACCAGACCCACAGAATATTTCATACCTGGAGCTAATGTAGTCTGTATTCTTGTCAAATGTGTCTCTTTACAATCCAACTTTTCTTTATATAAAAAGAGAAGGAAAGAGGTATGTCTTTATTATTATTATTATCATTATTATACAGCGTGATAGGAAGACAGTGCTAAAGATTTTAGGCAGTGGACTATTTTAATTTTTTAAACATCACTCAGTCAGCTTACAAGGACAGCACATAAAGGGAGCTTGACACCGATGTACAGCCTTCAGTCATTTCCACAGAGGATCAGGGCTCCCGCACTTCCCCTTCCTGCCACCACCCCTCACCCCTGCATTATAGACAATACCTGGGATCTCTCCAGCCTATGGCAAAGCTTGTGGTGTCTTCTTCCTTCCTCAGTTCTCTAGATTAAGCTTTTACCCTGAGGCCCTTGTTAAAATGCAAGTCTGTCACCTAGGAGATTAACACAAGAGCCCATCTGTTTGGTTCAAAAAGCTGGCCAGTAGCAGCCTAACGCCTAGCTCCTGACAAGAGCTCATGACAAGCTCTGTTCAGGGTATCCTGAACAGAGGCCCTGACTTGGTCTGAACAGAGCTGGGTCCCAGGACCATCTCAGCTACTCATTTGCTGAGGATAAGCCTCAGCTTCCCCAGATTTACTTTTTTATCAAAGACAAACTCTGCCCACAGAACTGTATTCAATATAATTGTGCTCACAGACCTCTAAGATTCTGTCCCACCTTAAAATTCAGTGGCTCTATATTCTGAATAGAATATATACTCTGACACCTCAGTCACCAAGAATAAGATTTGATTTTTTTTAAGAATAAATATTGTATGTTAAATGTCCATATAATATATCAGCATATGTAATTTTTTTTAATGCAAATAATTCCAGCTGGTTAAATTTAGAATGCTTATTTTAAAGCCAGTTCAACAATACTCTCCAGCACGATTCCCAGAACATTTTCATTTGATTGGGAATTGTTTAAATTTTAATTCATTTTAAACCCTTCTTTCTCCCAATTATGCTCCTCTTAGAAGGTCGCATTTGAAATATTGACTGCAATTGTACAGACTCTCTTATTAAATCATGGATCGCAGCAGTGATACTGCTACCATGTGGATGTTTTCTGGGTCACATGGAGAATGTGTAGTGGGGTAGAGGAAATACATTAATGTGATTATGAATTGTTTCTGTGGATTCCCTTTTCCTTCCAAGAGCGCCTGCCAAAGGCTCACTTCTGCCCTATATCAGGATCAATACTAACATGCTCTTACTCATCTGATCTTTCCCTTTCCCTTTTAAAACGTTTAAGATAACAGCAAAACTATCTTCTCAAACACTTCTGTTAGTATAAACTCTAGAAAAGCACAGAACACCAAATCAAACTGTGCAGGTTCCATTAAGACAAACAGGTTCATTTCCTATAAATTCATGATCACACTGCTTTCCCTTTCCTGACTGGTGTTTTTGGTGTACTCTGAAATTTTATTCAATCTGGATCCCAATTTTCACTGGCCTTGGGAAAAGAAAGTAGAAACGCTGGCAGCAGAGGCTGGGAGAAGGGCTGCAGACAGGGCTCCCAGTGGATAATGAAGCTCTATTTTGGATGCAGAGCCTTCCTGCATCTTCATACCTGGCTTTTACCACTCTGTACAACAACCAACTTATACTTTTTCTTAACAGCTCTTTCTCTCCTTCTACCCCTTTACTGGTCCAGCCACTGCTGGAAACTGAGATTTACCCTTTTATCTTAAGAGCTACAGCCCATTATAGCTATATACCAGGCACTGAGTTAGCCATTTCATATAAATTTTATCACTTAATCTTTGGACAGTCTTACAAGTCAGGAATGGCCTTGATTGTTCTAAAACTAGGGAAATTGAGACTGGAGAGTTTAAACAACTTGCATAATGTCCAAAGACAAACAGAGTTGAGGTTAGATGTGTACTCAGTTCTGTACCACTTGTTTAAAATATCTATTTATGTAAAATGAATGATAGCCAGGAGGTAGTATTAGATGAGTACAAAAGTGATAAAGCCAGTACTATGGTTGGATCAACAACTACATTAATATAATATCCACATGTCTACAGAAAAAGCTTAACTAATGACTTCCATGATCTCATATTCAGTGATTGTAAATGGCATATTGTCAAACTAAGGAAAGCTTTCAGCCATAAGTAACAGCCTAATTTTTACTGGCCAAAACACATCTTTCTCACACACAGTGAAGTTTAGAGCCTGTAGCCACACTAAAAAAGTAAAATGAAACATGTAAAGTTAACTTTAATAATATATTATATTTCACCCAACATATCTAACATATTATCATTTCAACATGCAGTCAACATTAAAAATATAAATGATATAATTTTCTGTATTATTGTTATACTGTCTTTGAAATCCAACATGCACTTTGTGTTAACAGTATACCTCAATTCAGACTAGCCACATTGCAAGTGCTCTTAGCCAGATGTGGTTAGTGATGACCATACTGGACCAAAGGGTAAGAGAAGTTACTGCTGGAGTTAGATTCCTAGTAGTTCTCAGAGCCTTCTCCTCATATTTAGCACCTCAGATTTACAAAATGGTTACCAAAATACCAGACATTGCATCAGTATCCAAAGCAAGAAAACGGAAGAGGCACCACTAGTAAAATCCTTCCCAGCATACCTCTATTTACATCTGTGGACTATGTCCCAACATAACCCTTCATCACAAGAGGGGCTGGGAAACCAGGGAAATTAAATTTTTATTCTGATTTTCAGTGGAAGTATAAGAATATGGCAAGTCTCCTATATACAAATGAGTTTCATTCAAATAGCACATTCATAAGTCCAATCTGTTCATAAATCCGAGAAAGTTAACCTAGGTACCCAATTATTATAGGTAACATCAGACGTGTGAACTAACTTAACATGACTGGACATGTGAATGCATGTTTGCATCTTTGAAAGTCTGCAACTTGAAGGTTCATATGTAGGGTGTTTACTGTAAAGGGGTTGGAAATAGAAATATATTTACTAACTGGCATGCTCAGACATAGATATTATTTTTTTAAAAAACTAAGAAGACTGTATTTTAAATAAAGAGACATTCTAAGAATCACAGAAATATACTCTGCTTCATTTCTGTAAGATTTGTATAATATTTAACTAAATGACAAATGGGTCTTCCTTTCAGAATAATACCTATATAGCTCACTCACACCATTTTCCAAATGAGAGAGAGATGGAATATCAGGAATGAAGCATCTGGAGAGAAGAGTGGTTCTCAGAAGATGAGAGTATTGACCTCGCTTTCCCCCACATCTTTCCATGGAGAGCCTTTTATGAATACCTGAGTGTACATAACTGAACACCAAATGTAACACTTTTTGCTCAAATTCCTCTAGAGCTGCTAATGTCAATGTTCATTTTAACACATCGCAATGTATGAAAGTGAAAGTGAAAGTCACTCACTTGTGTCCGACTCTTTGCGACGCCCCAGGACTCAACAGTCCATGGACTTCTCTAGGCCAGAATACTGGAGTGAGTAGCCTTTCCCTTCTCCAGGGGATCTTCCCAACCCAGGTCTCCTGCATTATAAGCGGATTCTTTACCAGCTGAGCCACAAGGGAAGCCCAAGAATCACAATGTACATGCTGCTCTTAATAGTTTATAATTCTTCCCAGTTTTCTCTTTCCAAAACAAAATAGCAAAAAATAGATCTAAAATAATACCATCTTATCAACAAAATTTTGTGGTTACATTAATGAAAAAGAAGACGATCTTTAACTTCAGAAAAATGAATAATACATAGCTTTGACATAATTAACACTGGAACTTGAGTAACAGGAAATGGAAGCAAATTAATCTAATATTATATTGTAGATAGTTTGAATTCCTCTGTCTTATTGTACAGATACTAAATATTATGGCAAACCTAACTATTGTCTTCTAAAGTATTTCTGTATGTTCTCTCTTCTCACAAAGATCTTAAAAATATTCTCAGTTATTTTAAACCATGATATGACACAGCATACTCTATGAATGGTAGAAAACTAATCTATAATAAACTCATTGCACTTCATATAAATTAAAGTTGATACTGTTTATTTAGTTTTAAATATGCACGTACATGTATATGCTGGCTTTCATATAACTAATCCTCTGAATATTCAAACAGCCCACTAGGTCATCTAATGGGATTGTGTGAAGTAAAGTTGCCATGAACTGGAATATAGGGCTCACTGCATGAGCTGACAATTAACAAGGATAAAATTCCTCAGATGAAAACATGAATGAGTTTAAAGCATCAGAGAAATTAGGTCAATAACATGGTCTTTAATTATAATCTCCTGAGATTTGCATTCTGAAAAGGAGTAGAAATCCTTGGATTCTATATGAGAAAGAGTAATCCCATTATAATTTCACTAGACTGTAGCAATTGAGATGAACTTTGTACAACATCATATGAAGGATATGTGTTGACCTCACCACAACTAAGCCCCAGTTTCAATAGATCCCTATGATTATTGCTTAATACATTAAAAACCAAATAAAAGACAATTTGTGCAACATAATATTACCACTAATACCATTAATATCACTTGAAATCTTCTGTTCCTGTTAAATGTTTGACAGCATGTCAAATGGTTGTATAACCCCTGTACACATATGGATGCCTGACTCCTATGACACAGGATAATGATAGTACACACTGCAAATCAGTGAGGGACTCCTTGGTGACATAAACTCAGTGCATAAATTGCCAGTGGGTCATACTTACCCATCATTATGGCACTTAGTAAGTATGCACTCAGGGCTATTAACACCGTTGTGGGCTTTGACATACGCCACCATGCAGAGGCTGATTACCAGCTACATCAACACTGTGCATAGATCTCCTATATTGCCAAGGCCATACATTCCTTGGAGACCTTAAAATGATGCCTGTGTCACTTGAAAATGACATATGATCACAATGTTCTATTTGAGAACACTGTCAAAGTAGTGATTATTTCAGAATTTAAGGGAGAAAAAATGAGAATACTTTCATTCTAATTAATTAAAAAGACTGAAGGAACACATTTAAAATCTAATAAAACCCTGACCTCACCTCTGGCATCTATCCTTGACTTAGACATACAAGCAAAAGACTTTTGGTGTTGTAGACATGGATGAAAGCTTAGAGAAATTTTAAATTCAATGTTAGATCCTTATACATGCCTCTCGTGCACCCTATTATGTGACTCAATCCACTTCTCTACTGTCTGTTTTCCCCTCCCCTTGCTCTTCTCTTTGCCCACCCTTCAGAAAGGGGGGGAAAAAAAACCACCTCCTATCTTCTTATTCTGTACCCAAACTCAGCAAAGCAACACCTTTTGTATATTCCAAAGTCATATCAATGAGTCATGCTTATTCTTTCACTTCCTATGACTATTTGCTGAAATAAAGGAAAGGTATAGTGCTATGAGTTGGTGACAGGGAGGCCTGGTGTGCTGCAATTCATGGGGTTGCCAAGAGTCAGACACGACTGAGCGACTGAAATGAACTGAACTGAACTGATAGTGCTATGACTTATAAAACATACCTTAGAAAGCAGATGTTGACAAGTTTATTTTAATCAGATTATTCTATTATAAATGGATCAAACATTTAAATGACCTAAAATCTAACTGCTAGTAGTTTACTGTTGTGGTCTAAAATGTAAGCTAACAATTATGTAACTTAAAAAAATAAGGGTTAAAAATAAATAATTTGCAGTGCCTGTAACATGATATACAAAAAAATCAAAATTAGAATAAAGCAACTGATTTTTATATATCTAGCTATAGCAAACAATCTACTCAGTTTTTTCCCTATAAATTAGATGTCAAATTGAAATAATTTGTTGTTGTTCAGTTGCCAAGTTGTCTCTGACTCCAGTATACCAGGCTTCCCTGTCTTTCACTGCCCACCAGAGTTTGCTCAAACTCACGTCCATTGAATTGGTGATGCCATCCAACATGTGAGGATGGAGATTTACAGAAACTTCAAAACCTAAGCTATGTAGACATTTTCTCAGTCTATATTAAGCTTATTATACAGAAGTAGATAATTTTATTACTAGTTTACAAGCCCAAACTCTGATAGAATCAAAACATCATTAGCCACATGAAGGTTTCAATGAATGTTTATCCCTATTGATTTCTAGTTTCCATCTGTAAATGCCTTCTTCTTGATCCAAGACATATCCATAGTTTTCATACTGCTTTATGAGAAAAATGAAAATAAATATACTAATAAATTGAATTGGTGATGCCATCCAACATATGAGGATGGAGATTTACAGAAACTTCAAAACCTAAGCTATGTAGACATTTTCTCAGTCTATATTAAGCTTATTATACAGAAGTAGATAATTTTATTACTAGTTTACAAGCCCAAACTCTGATAGAATCAAAACATCATTAGCCACATGAAGGTTTCAATGAATGTTTATCCCTATTGATTTCTAGTTTCCATCTGTAAATGCCTTCTTCTTGATCCAAGACATATCCATAGTTTTCATACTGCTTTATGAGAAAAACGAAAATAAATATACTAATAGAATTTCACTTCCTCTAATTTCATACTGAGAATTAAACCAGCCATTCATAAGTCATCTTGAGTTAGGTGGTACTTAAGATATCCAGCTGCAAATTAGTCACTTTTCTGTAAGGGTAAAGAAAGTATGCATAATATTATTTTATTCAAAATATTAATATATGTGGCAAACAAGAAAATGTTGCAATCAAAAGAGGATACAAACATACATGAGTTTGATAATCTGCAACAGATAAAATCCATTTAAATATAAAATTACTATTTCTAAAAGTGGCTACATCTTATTTTTGAAATTATAAATGAGTATTACATGCATCAGAAGGTGATAAATTATCTTGGGATTTTGGAGATTATAAGGATCATTATCAACCATTACTTCAACCAGAGCTTAAAGAGCTACCTAACCCTGAGATTATTCTAATAATAATATTGACAACTTTTCAAAGACTTTTAGAAATGTCAAAACATTTGATTGCATCAAACTCTAATTTGAACTATATATTTTAAAAGCCTAACTAGCAATCAAAAAAACAGTTATGCATATAAGCAATTTAATAATCATATGAGTCAAATCTTTCGTTTCCTTGCATTCGATCATCTACATTTGAAACTTGAAAGAATTTTGCATTTAATTTTCTGACTTAAAAGAAAGTAAGCTAAAATGCATCTACCAACTAATGAAATAGAAACAACAAACCCATGCATTAAGAGCAGACATTAAGCATAATCTCATAAATAATGAGTTAAATGTGTTCTTTATTCATTACTAAGTTTTAGTTGATAAATTTAGCACTTACTCCACTATAGGCAGATAAATATAATTTTATTTAATTTTTAAAATAGTCTCATGATAATTATGTGTATCTCCATGTGGTTATTGAGGCTTAGAAAATGTAGGCAACTTTCCCAGCATTCATGTAGCAAACCACAGCGGGAAGTCAGGAGATTGATTCCAACAATGATATTCTTAGTCACCCTTCTAGAATCTCTCACATAAGATTTTGAGAAACAGAAACTTAAAATAGCTGTTTGAAAGGTAACACTTTCTGAATATATATGTGTGACAACTAGCAGGTCAAGTTCCCAGTAACTTTATATCACCAAAAGAAATGCATAGTATAATTTATGAATTGATAAACTAGATATATGAGATATCCTTGATTCTACAACATACGTTTTTAAGCCCCAGCATTTTCTGTATTTTGTCTTGTGATCAAAGTCAAAGAAACCTCCTGTTTCCAGGCAGGGTATTTCTCTAGCTTTTGAGAACTTACCCAGTATCAGAGGCATCTGATTCTTGTCTTGGGTAGCACAACATGTGGTTACATTTTAACTAAAATTTTCACTACTAATTATGAGGAAATTATCTCAAGAATACTTAATTTTCATTAAAATGCAGCATTGAAATAAAAATCATTTTATTTATAAAAATCCATTTTCCTCATCTATAAAATGCTGAAGGGCAGTTATCATCAAATTGTTATAAAGATTAAGTGTAAAGATTTAGCATGGTGCTGGGCGTGTAATAGGTACTCAATAAATGTGTACTGTCCCATGACAATGCTAATTATGAGACAGAAAAGGAGGATGCAGAAGAGCATGGAAAACAGCTGCAAGATATAAATCTATGAAAGAGAAGAAAGAACATTTCAACAGAGCCATGACCTACTTAATTTTTGGTATGGCAATAACTAAGTGCTTTATGGGACCTAGAAATGGGTAATACTTCCAAGGAAATAAAACAGTTTCATATTGTCATTGAAACATATCCAAAAATGCCACCTCAGACTCATGTAGTTTAAACTACAGCTCACGTTTTCTCCCCCCAAAGATCTCCCACTTACTCCCTTTTCCCAGAGAGCATGGTACCTACACCATTCCATGTGCTGTTAACATTTACGGTGAATTGAACAGGCCCTTCTCACCTCTAGATTCATGTTCACTTCAGAGTGTGACCTTTTTGGAAATAGGGGCTTGCAGATGTAATTAGCTGAGATGAGGCCATGCAAGACTAGCATGGGCTCCAAATCCAATGACTTGTGTCCTTCAAAAAAGAGAAGAGGACCCATAAATGCACTGGAAAGAAGGCCATGTGAAGACAGAGGCTGAGTGGAACGACCCTGCTATAAGCCAAGGAACGTCAAAGAGAGCCAGGAGCCACCAGAAGCTGGAAGAGGCAAGGGAATACTCTTCCCCAGGGGCTTCAGAAGGAGCGTTGCCCTGCCCACTCCTTAATTTCAGACTTTCAGCCTCCTGATCTGGCAAAGAATAAATTCCAGTTGTTTTAAGCTACCCAGTTTGTGGTATTTTGTTATGGCAGCCCTGGAAAAGGAATGCACCACCTCCGCACACTCACTCCCATTGGTATCCTGCCTAAACGCTCTCTTCTCTATCCCAGTGTTAAGTGTTAGTTGCCCAGTCCTGTCCAACTCTTTGAGACACCATGGACTGTAGCCCATCAGGCTCCCTCATCCCTGGGATTCTCCAAACAAGAACACTGGAGTGGGTTGCCATTTCCTTCTCCAATGCAGGAAAGTGAAAAGTGAAAATGAAGTCACACAGTCATGTCCAACTCTTAGCGATCCCATGGACTGCAAACCACCAGGCTCCTCTGTTCATGGGATTTTCCAGGCAAGAACACTGGAGTCGGGTGCCATTGCCTTCTCCGAATGCACAGGTGAGTTTCATTGAATTCACTAAGAGGCTGAATAGAACAAAAAGGTGGCTGCTGCTGCTAAGTCGCTTCAGTTGTGTCTGACTGTGCAACCCCATAAATGGCAGCCCACCAGAGGAAAGCCAAATTTGCTTTCTTTGTTTAAGATGGGATATCCATCTTGTCCTGCCCTTGGATATTAGCATTCCTGGTTCTTGGATCTTCAGATGGAGGCCAGGATTTACATAATTGGACCCCTGTTCTCAGGCCTTTGGACTGAGACTGAATTAAACTCCTGGCTTTCCTCGTCCTTCAGCTGGCAGAAAGCACAGACAGTAGTGCCTCTTGCCATAATTGTATGAAACATTTCCTACAACAAATCTCCTCATTCATTCATAGATAGATAGATGGACAAACAGATAGAGAGACAGAATATGATAGTTTAGTTGCTAAGTCGTGACTGACTCTTGAGACCCCAAGGACTGTAACCTGCCAGGATCCTCTGTCCATGGGATTTCCCAAGCAAGAGATACTGGAATGGGTTGCTATTTCCTTCTCCAGGGGATCTTCCTGACCCAGGGATTGAACCAGTGTCTCCTAAACTGGCAGGCAGATTCTTTACCACTGAGCCACTGGGAATTTCTGATAGATAGATTCTATTGGTTTCATTTCTCTGGAAAACATGGATTAACACTTTGCCTTCTCAGAAGATATCAGCCAACATTCCAAATATCCTCGTAGAGTTTAATAATCCCAAGTCCCCTTGTCTCCACTCAGAAATTGCCCTTGTGTACAATATCTTCTCTTTTTTTTCCTAGGCAATCCCTCTCCCACTTTGAAGGCCAATCAACTCACTCCAGTACTCTTACCTGGAAAATTCCATGGACAGAGGAGCCTGGTAGGCTGCAGTCCATGGTGTCGCTAAGAGTCGGACACAACTGAGCGACTTCACTTTCACTTTTCACTTTCATGCATTGGAGAAGGAAATGGCAATCCACTCCAGTGTTCTTGCTTGGAGAATCCCAGGGACAGTGGAGCCTGGTGGGCTGCCATCTATGGGGTCGTACAGAGTCGGACACGACTGAAGCAACTTAGCAGCAGCAGCAGCAGTAGCAGCTCCTACCTGTGACATAATTACTTTCCCAATTACTCAAGCCCACTTTAATTATTTCTTCCTGTGAAGATTTCTAATACACCATAACACACAATTCAATGCACAGTCAAATACTGATAATTTATCATTTTATGTACATATATTATTTTTCCACTAAACTATAAGTTTAAGAGAAGAGTCAGCAATTTTGCAACAGATTGATTCCAA
Organism: Madoqua kirkii; assembly: GCA_006408675.1. NCBI lineage: Eukaryota > Metazoa > Chordata > Mammalia > Artiodactyla > Bovidae > Madoqua > Madoqua kirkii. Next base: position 666 of record SJYC01064231.1, on the reverse strand, counting down.
AATCCATTCTCTTTTTGTATCTATCTGTTTAAATCTGCGTTTTGTACAAAGTGGTAAATGCTTTAATGCAGTAAAAACATTCTAGACATTATAATACTTTTCCTAGGTCACTTAAGTAAACGTTAGCTTTTGAAAAATTGGGAAGGATAATTTATTGGATGTATTTGGCACAAATAAAAAGTTTCTTTAGTAATATATACAAAGTCATATTTTGCTATTTGATAGTTATGTTTATAGAAAAAATAATGAGAAAGAGAAAGTTATAAAAAAATTAAAAGGCCCATAAGGAAAGTTTCAGAGAAATGAAATAATTTAAGCTAAAGAAAGAAAGTGAGATGAATGAAATAAATAAGGTGAGTTTTACATTTGATGAAAACTTGAACTTAACTTTCTGCAGAGAAGAGCCAGGTAACTATAAGAAAAAATGCATAAAGATATAAATTTATAAAACATAAAACCAAGAAAGAGACAAAGATTCTCTTCTTTTAAAACTACTCAAGAGAATAACTATCTGAACAAGAGCGTTTCTTGTTGTGCCTAAAAGCCTGGGGAAGGGCAAGAAGCCTTATTCTGTAAATCCTGAAATCCACTTGAAAGAAACATATATTAAACATGTTTGGTTTTTAAAATAAAACTATCATCTGTAATTTTATTCCTGCTGCTTTT
>SJYC01064228.1:0-13381 GCA_006408675.1 Madoqua kirkii | reverse complement strand
GCCGAAGAATTGATGCTTTTGAACTGTGGTGTTGGAGAAGACTCTTGAGAGTCCCTTGGACTGCAAGGAGATCCAACCAGTCCATTCTGAAGGAAATCAACCCTGGGATTTCTTTGGAAGGAATGATGCTGAAGCTGAAACTCCAGTACTTTGAGCACCTCATGTGAAGAGTTGACTCATTGGAAAAGACTCTGATGCTGGGAGGGATTGGCGGCAGGAGGAGAAGGGGACGACCGAGGATGAAATGGCTGGATGGCATCACGAACTTGATGGAGGTGAGTCTGAGTGAACTCTGAGAGATGGTGATGGACAGGGAGCCCTGGCATGCTGCGATTCAGGGGGTAGCAGAGTCGCACACGACTGAGCAACTGAACTGAACTGAAACATATATATGCTACACATAGATATATACTATACATAGGTATATTCCATATGTGCATAAGAGTATATACTGTTGTGTTGTACAGTTGCTAAGTCATGTCCACCTTTTGTGATCCTAGGGACTGTGGCTTGCCAGGCTCCTCTGTCCATGGGATTTCCCAGGCTAGAATACTTGATTGGGTTGCCATTTCCTTCTCCAGAGTGTATATACATGTATATATATTGACTTATGTAATTTTATAATAAATGTCCTATAACTAAGTTATAATTTATGTTCATAATTTTTAGGTTAAATTCCAGGACATAAAAACAATATTAGAGTGCTGTGTAAAAATTTAAAAACTTAACAAGTTATAAATCAAGCATTAATGAATGCCTTATTAAGGACCTGAGGCACTATTAGGATAAAATAGTTGTACCATCCCTGGCACAAAGATGACAGATGATGCCATCCCTGGTGCAAAGGGAAGGGGGATGTGAGGAAGTCTCCTGTGCTATCTCTGTCTCTTATACACATCTTCAACATTCAGAAAACAAAGATCATGGCATCCGGTCCCATCACTTCATGGGAAATAGATGGGGAAACAGTGGAAACAGTGTCAGACTTTATTTTGGGGGGCTCCAAAATCACTGTAGATGGTGACTGCAGTCATGAAATTAGAAGATGCTCACTCCTTGGAAGAAAAGTTATGACCAACCTAGATAGTATATTCAAAAGCAGAGACATTACCTTGCTGACTAAGGTCCGTCTAGTCAAGGCTATGGTTTTTCCTGTAGCCATGTATGGATGTGAGAGTTGGACTGTGAAGAAGGCTGAGCGCCGAAGAATTGATGCTTTTGAACTGTGGTGTTGGAGAAGACTCTTGAGAGTCCCTTGGACTGCAAGGAGATCCAACCAGTCCATTCTGAAGGAAATCAACCCTGGGATTTCTTTGGAAGGAATGATGCTGAAGCTGAAACTCCAGTACTTTGAGCACCTCATGTGAAGAGTTGACTCATTGGAAAAGACTCTGATGCTGGGAGGGATTGGCGGCAGGAGGAGAAGGGGACGACCGAGGATGAAATGGCTGGATGGCATCACGAACTTGATGGAGGTGAGTCTGAGTGAACTCTGAGAGATGGTGATGGACAGGGAGCCCTGGCATGCTGCGATTCAGGGGGTAGCAGAGTCGCACACGACTGAGCAACTGAACTGAACTGAAACATATATATGCTACACATAGATATATACTATACATAGGTATATTCCATATGTGCATAAGAGTATATACTGTTGTGTTGTACAGTTGCTAAGTCATGTCCACCTTTTGTGATCCTAGGGACTGTGGCTTGCCAGGCTCCTCTGTCCATGGGATTTCCCAGGCTAGAATACTTGATTGGGTTGCCATTTCCTTCTCCAGAGTGTATATACATGTATATATATTGACTTATGTAATTTTATAATAAATGTCCTATAACTAAGTTATAATTTATGTTCATAATTTTTAGGTTAAATTCCAGGACATAAAAACAATATTAGAGTGCTGTGTAAAAATTTAAAAACTTAACAAGTTATAAATCAAGCATTAATGAATGCCTTATTAAGGACCTGAGGCACTATTAGGATAAAATAGTTGTACCATCCCTGGCACAAAGATGACAGATGATGCCATCCCTGGTGCAAAGGGAAGGGGGATGTGAGGAAGTCTCCTGTGCTATCTTGATCTGAATGATTTTAAGGTTAAAGGTTTGTTTTCCTAAAGAGAGCTTCAGGATAGGTGTGTGAGGCGTAAGAAGTTGAGATCATTTGTGAGATGTCCTGATATAGGACAAGAGCCGCCATCTTCATCTAATTCATTATCCTCAGTTCTGGATGGAAGGGAGGCAGGACAAGTAGAACATGGCAACAGAGACCAGTCTACAAGATCTTTTTAGGAGTTCATTTCTTCAACAGAGGTAACAGAAGCAAGAATTCTGTAACAATGTAGAGAGGTCTTTCAGTAAATTCACAAAAGGAAGCTACACTCTTGATATTTAATTTCCAGATCTTACTCCCATTGTAAAATGAGTAACTTCTCAAATTCAGCCTCAGAGTTTAGTGGAGCTTATTTTTTAGTTGCTGTTGTTGTTCTTAAAGCTGAGCCACGAGGCATGTGGAATCTTAGTTTTCCTGTCCAGGTATCAAACCCGTACCCCCTGCAGTGGAAGAGTGGAATCTTAACCACTGGACCATCAGGGAAGTCCCTAGTGTTTCATCTTTGGAGACTTCCATGACTTTCAAAGGGCTACATTCACCAATTTTTTTTCCCTGATTTTTAAAAATCGAATATCAAGACATTTTCTGACCATCAGTTATGGTCATTGGTTACAACATTTGGCAGTGCAGTGTTGAAAATGGAAATGGAGAGGATCCCATTGACCTGGAGGTGGCTGGGTGAGGAGTTCTGGTTTCTAGGTTTATGACTCCATGTTGAGGAGCGCCTTCCCCTCACCCCACCTCCCACTAGATATCCAAGGTTTCCTTGAGTACTGGTAGGGGAGGAGCATTGAAAGTGGGCAATAAAAGGAGGTTCAGTTTTTTCTCCTTCACTTCTGCCCCAACTTTATCTAAGTACTTAATCCTATTTCTTTTGGGGTAAACCCAAAAGGTTAATTTTCCACATTAAGAGTCTGCATCTTCCTTTCCTGTAAGGTGGTGATGAATTTTGGTAGTTGCCAAATTGCCTCAGTAGCTCCATGAGAAAGAATGTATGTCATCATTCACTAGAAGATGTTACGCAGGTTGGAAGTATTGATATATTTGTGCAGGCCACCAAATCTGTCTGGGAAACGGTTCAGAAATGCCAGAGCCTAGAGTGGGTCACTGTAGAGCACTGTATTTCTTTATTTCTGGGTCTCCCAAAGCCCAGAATGGAAGCAGCACTCTAAAGAAGTGTGGGAGGAGTCAAAAAGAACCAGAGCATAGAGAAGATCTTAGGATTAAGAGACAGAAGAGCGAGAATCAGATATTTTATCTTATTCCTGAGGGGGGTGGGGTGGGTGAATTGTTTCAAGATCTTCATACTTCCACACAAAGTGTTAAAATCACTGGCTCCAACTGGACAGGACTGATACCTATAGTGCTGTACATGTTTCTGGAGGAAGTTTCAAAGGAGTCACAGTAAGTGAAGGAAATTCCAGCAACCACACATGGAAAACTGAGAGCAAAGTAGCCATGTGAGGCAGGATAATGAGTAGAACACATTTGCAGAAGCCATGTGGCCAGTTTCTTCCCTGCAGCCCACCCTTCTCTGGGAAGATTTTCTTTTAATCAAGGATGAAATTTGTAAGAACTTGTTATGGGACACAGGTGTTGTGAGACAATAGAATTTAGAGTGCTGTATTTCTTTTTTTATTTCTTTTGTGTGTACATATTAATTCTAAATACAGACTTACAATAAATCATTGTACCCAGATGTCTTCGTATAAAGATGTCTTCGTATAAAGAAGTTGGAAATCTGCTGAAATGTTACCTTTCCAGGAGAAGATGATTCTAGATTTCTGAGAAAGAACTGATATTTAAGAGGGGCCTTAGCCTTCCAAAAAATAATAACACAAAGGGTCTTCAGGTCATTGGCCTTTTTTTTTTTTTTTTTGCCGTAAAAGTGGATAGAAACAACATAATCAGAAAGGAAAGTTAAAAAAATTAAATGCCTATATAATTTTATGCTATGAGGGACTTAAATATGTGTAGCAGTGAAAGGAAAGGACCTCATGAGTAAAACAGTGAATTTGTTAAACACAATGGGTAATACGAGCAAATGACTAAAAGGAGTACCAGTCAGTGTTATCATTTAGGGTTGCCAAGAGACAATGTGACTACTAAAAAAAAAAACTAACCTTTAGAATATCTTTATGAACAGTTGGGGCTATAGTAGTAGGAATCTCAACCATAGTAGCTTAAATATGAGGGATTTTTTTGAGGCCACCTCTTATAAAAAGTCTATAGGTTGGTTAACTCAGTAACATGATGATGTCACCAAAACTCCAGGTTCTTACTCTGTGACATAAATCACAGCAAGATCCTCTATGACCCACCTCCTAAAGTAATGGAAATAAAAACAAAAATAAACAAGTGGGACTTAATCAAAGTTAAAAGCTTTTTAACAGCAAAGGAAAGTATAGAAGTGAAAAGACCGCTCTCAGAATGGAAGAAAATAATAGCAAATGAAACAATTGATAGAGGATTAATTTCCAAAATATACAAGCAGCTCTTGCAACTCAATACCAGAAGAAGAAGAAGGAGGAAAAAAAAAAAAATCAAAAAGTAGGCAAAAGACCCAGACATTTCTCCAAAGAAGACGTACAGATGTGTAGTAAACACATGAAAAGATGCTCAATATCACTCATTATTAGAGAAATGCAAATCAAAACTACAGTGAAATATCACCTCACACAGGTCAGAATGGCCATCATCAAAAAAATCTACAAATAATAAATGCTGGAGAAGGTTTGGAGAAAGGGAACCCTCTTGCACTATTGGTGGGAATATAAATTGATACAGCCACTGTGGAAGATAGTAATGAAGATTCCTTAAAAACTATACATAAAACCCATAAAAACCGTATGACCCAACAATCCCACTACTGGGCATATACCCTGAGATATAATTTTAAAAGACACATGTGCCCCCACTGTCATTACAGCACTATTTATAATAGCTGGACTGTGAAAGCAACCTAGATGTCCATCAACAGACAAGTGGATAGAGAAGCTGAAGCTGTGGTACCTATATACAATGGAATATTACTCAGCCATAAAAAGGAATGCATTTGAGTCAGTGCTAATGAGATAGATGAACCTAGAGCCTCTTACACAGAATCGAGTAAGTCAGAAAGAGAAAAACAAATACTGCATATTAATGTAAAGGCTACCGACTCCAGTATTCTGGCCTAGAAAATTCCATGGATAGTATAGTCCATGGGGTCACAAAGAGTCAGACATGACTGAGTGACTTACACTTTCACTTTCAATGTATATATATGGAATCTAGAAAGATGGTACTGATGAACCTATTTGCAGGGCAGCACCCCACTCCAGTACTCTTGCCTGGAAAATCCCATGGACAGAGGAGCCTGGTAGGCTGCAGGCCATGGGGTTGCAAAGAGTCAGACATGACTGAGCAACTTCACTTTCACTTTTTGCTTTCATGCATTGGAGAAGGAAATGGCAACCCACTCCAGTGTTCTTGCCTGGAGAATCCCAGGGACGGGGGAGCCTGGTGGGCTGCTGTCTATGGGGTCACACAGAGTCAGACACGACTGAAGCAACTTAGCAGCAGCAGCAGCAGTGGAGACTCAGGTGGCACCAGTAGTAAAGAACCCACTTGCCAGTGCAGGAGATGTAAGAGATGTGGGTTTGATCCCTGGGTTCGGAAGATCCCCTGGAGGAGGGAATGGCAACCTACTCCAGTATTCTTGCCTGGAGAATCCCATGAACAGAGGAGCCCAGCAGGCTACAGTCCATAGGGTTGCAAAGAGCTGGACATGACTGAAGTGACTTGGCACACACACAGTGGAGATGCAGACATAGAGAATAGACTTATGAACATGGGAAGGGGATAGGGAAGGAGAGAGTGAAACAAATGGGGAGAGTAGCATGGGAACATAAAAACTGCCGTGTGTGAAATAGATAGCCAGTGGGAACCTGCTGTATGACCCAGGGAACTCGAACTGGGGCTCTGTGATAACCTAGACGGGTGGGATGAGGTGGGAGCTGGGAGGAAGGTTCAGAGGGAGGGGAGATATGTAAACCTGTGGCTGATTCATGTTGATACATGGCAGAAGCCAGTACAATATTATAAAGCAAGTATCCTTCAACTAAAATAAATTAAAAAAATAATTTCCAGGTTCTTTCCACTTTTTTTTTCACAGTGGCCAGAAATAACAGCTGCAGTTCCAAGAGTTACATGTATTAACATTCAGAGACAGAAAAACGAAGCACAGATTAATTCATTGCTTTTTATGAGTGAAGATACAGTGTTTCAGAAACCCCCAGTAGCAGTCAGGGCCTACCCAAAAGAGAAATCACCCAGCAAGTTAAACATGGAAGTTTTATATAAGAATTATTAACTACAATAAAACAGTAATTATAAAATACAAAGAACCTCTCTATGGTATTTGAGATGTAACGGTGAGTCCTGGAGGAACTCTAGCCTCACCGAAGCAGGTGCTTCAGCCATAGCAGAGCAGGGAACTTGGCCCGTCTGAAGTCTCTGATCACATCACCAGCAGCCATGCCCAGTGTAGGCCCAGGAGCAGGGTCATTTACCCGTAGTATGGGTGTCCAGTGGGAGTCTGGCTCCCTTGTGTAGGGTGGGGAGAGGGAGCTAGAGAAGACCTTCAAAGGGCAGCGCTGGCAGGGAGGGGCTTGCAGAGGGAGCTAGCTTTCTGTATGGATTCTCCCCTTCTGTGCACCACCCCCCCACTTTGGGTCCCAGGTAGCTGCACACAGATCAGCCAGGTTATGGCCAGGCTGAGACTGCCAGATCATGGAGAGATTGGGTTCTCGGCCCCAGGCTCAGACAAGTCTCACCCAAGGTCCCCACACCCACAGTTCAAGCTGCAAATTGAAGAAGTATGTGCTTCCCAGGTGGCTCAGTGGTAAAGAATCTGCCTGCCAGTTCAGGAGACATGAGTTCAATCCCTGGGTTGGGAAGGTCCTCTGCAGAAGGAAATGGCAACGGACTCCGGTATTCTTGCCTGGAAAACTGCATGGACAGAGGAGCCTGGTGGGCTACAGTTCATAGGACCATTAAAGAGCTGGACGCTACTCAAAGACTGAACAACCTCTCCCTACAATGTCTCTCCAGCAGCCTCTACTAAAAATTTTAGCATCATGAGAAGTGAAAAAAGTGAAATATAAAAGGGAAATGCTTACAGAGTTTCATTATTTATCATAGAGTGTATGTCCAAGGGTGCATTCAGAGCTGACAGGCAATACATTAAGAGCTGACATAGCCCTGGATGACTTTCTCTCATATCTCCTTGGCCAGAAGTGCATGACATGCACATGCCTAAACCAATAATGAATGGAATTAATCACTATATTTAGCTTACAGTAATCAAGCTTTTTTTTTCTCCCCAGTAGTCATGTATGGATGTGAGAGTCGGACTATAAAGAAAGCTGAGTGCTGAAGAATTGATGGTTTTGAACTGTGGTGTTGGAGATAACTCTTGAGAGTCCCTTGGACTACAAGCAGATCCATTCAGTCCATCCTAAAGGAAATCAGTCCTGATTATTCATTGGAAGGACTTATGCTGAAGCTGAAACTCTAATACTTGGCCACCTGATGCAAAGAACTGACTTATTTGAAAAGATCCTGCTGCTGGGAAAGACTGAAGGTAGGAGGAGAAAGGGACAACAGAGGATGAGATGGTTGGATGGCATCACCGACTCGATGGACATGAGTTTGAGTAGGCTCTGGGAGTTGGTGATGGACAGGGAAGCCTGGTGTGCTGCAGTCCATGGGATCACAAAGAGTCAGACATGACTGAGCTACTGGACTGAACTGAATCAAGCTTTATCTTCCTAGGGCTGGAGAGGTGCTTTCTTTCCAGAGCACAAGATCCGCAAGGCCAGTCAGGGCTCTGCCCTCAGGAAGAAGCCTGAGATTGGTCATGGGCAGACAGCCCACAGCACGTGCTAGCCAGTCTTCTGTTTCAGTGGTTCTGGATACCCCAGGTCAGAAAAATGGCAGAAACCTATAGTCTATTTTCTCCTAAAAAAAAACTTTTTTAAGACAATCGGAAAGCAGATGATACCAGAGAGCGGAATCTTACAATATTTAAGTAGCTGAGTTAGAAGCTCTGTGCTTTTCATGATGTGAAAATTATCATTGGGCTGCCGTCTATGGGGTCGCACAGAGTCGGACACGACTGAAGCGACTTAGCAGCAGCAGCAGAAACTAAAAGCTTGTTATAAGAAGGGAAAATGTTAATTTTGCTTGCTATGAAAAGAGAATGGGAGAAAACTTCAAGTATCTTTCAAAAAAAGTCTCTAATCCTCACTTAGAGAAGTCTCCAGAAACTATTTCACCACTGAACCACTGTCATCCTAGCCCTCTGATAGAACCGGGCTTTTCCTTTTATTACTTGCTGATGTCTCTGCTCTTTTGCACACTCATCTGAATGATCTCTTCCTTGCCCTGCTTTCTCCATATGATAAATCTGAATTCACATTTACCACCATACACTTTAATAGCCACACCTTCTGTCTCCATTCAAAGGGAGTTGTACCAAAGGTGTGCTTGATGGTGAAGCTGTTGTTGGCCAGTTCAGTTCAGTTGCTCAGTCGTATCCAACTCTTTGCAACCCCATGGACTGCAGCACACCAGGCTTCTCTGTCCATCACCAACTCCCGGAGCTTACTCAAACTCATGTCCATAGCGGCAGCGATGCCATCCAGCCATCTCGTCCTCTGTCCTCCCCTTCTCCTCTCGCCTTCAGTCTTTCCCAGCGTCAGGGGCTTGGTTACATTGTCGGTCACAATGTTACTAATTTAGAAGTTACATCTGCTCAATCTGAAACATTATTTGGTGAATAGTTTTTCTTATCTGCAAAATATAAATATATGGAGGACAGACATTGTAGTCCATACACAATTTCATTTTTTAAAAGATATTTTAAGTTAATATACCATCACTTTTAATGGGATAAAGACAACCTTAACATTAAAAAAAAATTCAAGTTTTTCCACTAAAGAATTATCTCCTGCCAGCTCAATCAGTAGTCACCTCTAAAATATGGTAGGAATCATACATTTTAGGGAACATTGCAAGAATTTACCACTAGGAGTCATATTTTTGGGTGACATGTAACAAAGCTTTGGTAGCAGGCTAGTATGTCATTTACTTGCTGATGTGGGATATTGTCACTGAGAAATATTTGGAAGCTGCAAAGACCTTCCTTAAGAACAGAATGGCCTCTTTGTTTTGGTGATTATGCCTTCTTTGGGAGAAGAGGAATTGTATTTATTCACAAATTTTGAACATTTGAGTATATTCAAGACTTCAGAGCTTAATAGTGAAGTTCTATTTGGATGTGTGACTTAATAATTGAACCTCATTTAACACATAGCTAAAATGTATAGTCAACTCTAAGTAAAACTGGGCTTAGAGATTTTATATTGGGACAGATACAAAGTCTTAAACTCATCCTATAATTAATTCAGGTTCAGCACCTCGATCTCCCAGGTGTAGGAGGAAGAGGGGAAGGTCAGATCTAGGCTGAGATGTGAAAGGGGAAGTTTCCTTGGTGCACCCTCTGAGCAACCACTTTCTTCCCTATAGTCTCTCACTGTTGCACCTGGAAAGTGCCCTCAGCTCTTCTCTTTCACTTTCCTCCCATCTTGATAGTCAAGCACTCCAACTTCCACATCTTCATTCAACCAGGAGTTAAGAAGAAAGGACTCAAACATTATGGAGGGGGGGTTGGGGAGTGCAGAATTGAAGGCAGGAGGAAAGACTGGCCCTGTTTTAAGGTAATCAGGCAGTTTTTGTCTTATAGCTGAGATTCAAATTCATGTAGTTGCCTGGATTCAAATTCATGTTTGATCCAGTATTATCTGTACAACCTTGTTGATGTTATTTAATTTCTTTGTGTTTTAGATCGCTCTTCTGCAAAATGCAGAGAAAAATCACACCTACCTGACATGGTTGTTCTTAGATTAAATGATTTGATATAAATATAGTTCTTAAAATAATGCCTGAGACAAAGTATGTATATCAAGTCAATGCAAAGCATTTTTCAAAATAGAGAATAAAAATAATACTTCATATACACATGAAGTTTAAATAATTTGAATGTCAATAATTTATGAATATAAAAGTTTATGAATATAAAAGCCAATAATTTTGACTAGAAGGCAAATGAGCAATTAAATAAAATGCTGAATTATATATTTATTATATTAAGAAATTTTTAGCAAGTGTAATTGTGGCCAGTTTTTAACATGTGCTTCTGTTAAATACACTGCTTAAATACACTGCTTTTGCAAATTGTGCTATTCAATTAAACGAGTGTTTATTGAACAACTCCTGTGTGTAAAGTTATTCCAATTATTTATTATTATGGGAAAACCTTCCCCAACACTTAGTGACATAAAATTGTAACTAATTTATTATGTTCATTATATTGTGGATCAGGAATTTGGGCAGGACATAGTTTCTCTCTGCTGCATGATAACTGAGGTCTCAATTGATGTTGAAGTTGAAACTCTAGTACTCTGGCCATCTGATGCGAAGAGCTGACTCATTTGAAAAGACCTGATGCTGGGAAAGATAGAAGGCAGGAGGAGAAGGGGATGACAGAGGATAAGATGGCTGGATGGCATCACCAACTCAATGGACATGAGTTTTGGTGAACTCTGGGAGTTGATGATGGACAGGGAGGCCTGGCATGCTGAAGTCCATGGAGTTGTAAAGAGTCGGACACGACTGAGTGACTGAACTGAACAGCTGGGTTGAGATGGTTAAACAGCAAAACAGGCCGCATGTCTGGAGCCTCATTTCTGGGTGGCTGCTGCATTTCTTGATTCTTCTCCATATCGCATCTGCTAAGTCTGGAGTGTTCAAGATGGCTTCTTCCTCAAGTCCACTTCCTAGGACTGGGATGGCTAGAATAGATGGGGCAGCCCAGGCATCTCTCTCTCACCTAGCCTCTCCATGTGACTAGCTTGGGCTTCCTCAGAGCATGGACTTCTCATCCTTAGACTCCTCATATAATGGTTCATGACTTCCAGAGCAAATGTTCCAAGAAGCTAGGCTAGAAACTGCAAAGCTTTTAATGACTTACCTCAGAAGCCCCCAGACATCACTTTTGCCACATCCTATTGACCTGTAAGTCACTAAAACTAGCACAAAATCAAGGGGAAGAAAATTAAAATGGAAAGAAAAGCAAATAATTTGTATTTTTTAATCCATCTCAAGTCAATGTAATCAACTTAATGTATATTTTTTCAAGCTACTGCCCATGACAGTTAACCTTCTCAAAAGAATTGTTTACCAGGTTGTATCTACTTTCTCCTTAATGGCCTCTAATCTTGTGTTAACCCTCATTATATCACTTACACTCTTCTCGAAAAAGTTGTTAATGATCTCCATGTTCACAAATAAACTGGAAAATTTTCAGTATCATTTATTTTTATTTCCAAAGGGTTTTTTTTTTTAACACAATTGAACACTTTCTTTAAAGGGTCTCTCCTCTAGGCTTTTTGACACCTTTACTCTCTGATTTTTCTGTTTCTCTGGCTATTTCTTTTTAGCATTTCTACTTCCTCCTTTTTTCCCACCCTCTTCCTTATCACCACCATATATGCCCACACACACCCCCATCAGTTGTCACCTCTGTTTTAACCAGTACTCAATCCATTCATTTATCTCATTTCTACTGCTACGAATCCAGTCAAAACCCAAACTCTCTAGCACCTGACTTTTTTCAGTTCCTCAACTACCATGCTCTTAACACCTTAGCATCTTTCTCCACACTGATCTCTCCAGATGGAAAATGCCATTCCTCCCTACTGTGTCTTGGCCAGCTTTCATCATTTCTACTTCCTCCTTTTTTCCCACCCTCTTCCTTATCACCACCATATATGCCCACACACACCCCCATCAGTTGTCACCTCTGTTTTAACCAGTACTCAATCCATTCATTTATCTTCATTTCTACTGCTACGAATCCAGTCAAAACCCAAACTCTCTAGCACCTGACTTTTTTCAGTTCCTCAACTACCATGCTCTTAACACCTTAGCATCTTTCTCCACACTGATCTCTCCAGATGGAAAATGCCATTCCTCCCTACTGTGTCCTGGCCAGCTTTCACCCTCCTCCGAGTTGAGTTTAGTTACTAAGTCATGTTCGACTCTTGCAACCTCACAGGCTGTAGCCCGCCAGGCTCTTCTATCCATGGAATTCTCCAGGCAAGAATACTGGAGTGGGTAGCCGTTTCCTTGTCCAGGGACCCTACCCAGAGTCTCAGCTTAAATATCATCACCTCTGAGAAAACCTCATCTCTCTACTTAAATTAGGTCTTCCCACAATTCTTTATCATTTTTCTTCATAAAATTTATTACTAGTTAACAATTATATATTTGCTCATTTTATTTCTTTAACATTGTCTCTAGTAAGTAGGTTGTAAGTTTGATGAGGGAAGGAATACTATCTTTTAAATCACTTTTGTTGATATAATAGTGATAATTTTTCTCTCTGGAGTTAGATTACCTAATGTATATTCTGAGTTTAGGACTAGCTATGACTTTGGGGAAGTTATATAATCTTTCATGCTTCAGTCCTCTTATCACAAAAATGTGGATAATAATTAAATATGTCTAATAGGGTTGTGGCAAGGACTTAATGAAATAATATGTGTTAGATTATGTCTAGGACATGGCATTGTATGCTTATTAAATGTTTTCCATCGGTTTTTCTATTATTATTATTTCTGATGCAGTGCATGGAACATAGTTGGTGCTCAATAAACATTTTTTTCTTCTTAAATTTGTTCTTTTTTGTTTGTTTTTTTTGTTTGTTTGTTTGTTTGTTTTAAATTTGTTATTAATTGGAGGATAATTACAATATAGTGTTGGCTTCTGCCATATATTAATATCAACATGAATCAGACATAGATATATGTATGTCCCCTCCCTCTTCAAGCTCCCTCCCACCTCCCACCCCATCTCACCCCTCTAGGTTGTCACAGAGCACCAGGTTTGTGTGCCCAATAAACATTTAATTATTGGATGAATGGTGAAAATTAAACATAGCTTGAGAAAGGCACTTTATTCCTATGTGATATAATATGTAATTTTTATATACATTTTATATATTTTAAAAGATACATTTTAAACTCTAAGGTAATAGTATATGAAAGAACTAAGGGAAAATTATTCTTATATCAGGCTAAACATTTCTCTTGTCTCAGTGCCTGCTCTGTATTAAACTAAAACATGTCTTAATTATCTCTTTACAGATCATATAAAGGT
>SJYC01064226.1:0-19522 GCA_006408675.1 Madoqua kirkii | reverse complement strand
AATTCTGAAAGAGATGGGAATACCATATCACCTGACCTGCCTCTTGAGAAACCTGTATGTAGGTCAAGTATCAACAGTTAGAATTGGACGTGGAAAAGAGACTGGTTCCAAATAGGGAAAGGAGTTTGTCAAGGCTGTATGTTATCATTCTGCTTATTTATCTTATATGCAGAGTACATTATGTGACATGCCAGGATGGATGAAGCACAAGCTGGAATCAAGATTACTGGGAGAAATATCAATAACATCAGATACACAGGTGACACCACCCTTATGGCAGAAAGTGAAAGAGAATTAGAGACGCTTGATGAATGTGAAAGAGGAGAGGATAAAAGTTGGTTTAAAACTCAACATTCAGTTCTAATGAGGTGGATGAAACTGGAGCCTATTATACAGAGTGAAGTAAGCCAGAAAGAAAAACACCAATGCAGTATGCTGACGCATATATATGGAATATAGAAAGATGGTAACGATAACCCTGTATGTGAGAGAACAAAAGAGACACAGATGTACAGAACAGTCTTTTGGACTCTGTGGGAGAGGGAGAGGGTGGGGTGATTTGGGAGAATGGCATTGAAACATGTATAATATCATACAAGAAACGAACCACCAGTCCAGGTTCAGTGTTGAATACAGGATGCTTGGGGCTGGTGCACTGGGATGACCCAGAGGGATGGTACAGGGAGGGAGGTGGAAGGGGGGTTCAGGATGGGTACTCTGTGGGAGAGGGAGAGGGTGGGATGATTTGGGAGAATGGCATTGAAACATGTATAATATCATACAAGAAACGAACCACCAGTCCACGTTCAGTGTTGAATACAGGATGCTTGGGGCTGGTGCACTGGGATGACCCAGAGGGATGGTACAGGGAGGGAGGTGGAAGGGGGGTTCAGGATGGGAAACATGTGTACACCCATGGTGGATTCATGTTGATGTATGGCAAAATGAATACAATATTGTAATGGAAAAAAAAAAAGAAACCTTAATTGAAAAAAAAGAAAAGAAAATGGAAAAAACAAACAAACAAACAGCATTCAGAAAACTAAGATCATGGCATCCAGTCCCATCGCTTCATGGCAAATAGATGCGGAAACAATGGAAACAGTGACATACTTTATTTTCTTGGGCTCAAAAGTCACTGCAGATGGTGACTTCCACCATGAAATTAAAAGATGCTTGCTCCTTCAAAGAAAAGTTATGACCAACCTAGACAGCATATTAAAAAGTGGAGATATTACTTTGCCAAAAAAGGTCCATCCAGTCAAAGCTATGGTTTTTCCAGTAGTCATGTATGGATGTGAGAGCTGGATTATAAAGAAAGCTGAGCACCAAAGAATTGGTGCTTATAACTGGGGTGTTGGAGAAGACTCTTGAGAGTCCCTTGAACTGCTAGGAGATCCAACCAGTCCATGCTAAAGGAGATCAGTACTGAATATTCATTGGAAGGACTGATGCTGAAAATGAAACTCCAATACTTTGGCCACGTAATGCCTCATTGGAAAAGTCCCTGATGCTAGGAAAGATTGAAGGCAGGAGGAGAAGGAGACAACAGAATGAGATGGTTGGATGGCAACACCAAATTAATGCACACGAGTTTGAGCAAGGTCTGGGAGTTGGTGACAGACAGGGAAGCCTAGCGTGCTGCAGTGCATGGAGTTGCAAATGGTTGGACATGACTGAGCAACTGAACGGAACTGAACTGACATGACAGGTCGTCTCCTGCCTTTCTCAGCCCACTGTACACAATGTGCTAAACAGTTTCAAGGCCTATTAACCTAGTAACATCATTTCAGTCTGTTGACCTTGCCAAACTCCTTCCCCCTAGGACCTACCCAAATGCTGTTCCCTCTGCCTGGAATGTGTTCTACCTGTCTAACATCATCTCCCTCCTCTTCTCTTCTCATCTGTAT
The DNA here is from genome assembly GCA_006408675.1 of Madoqua kirkii. Classification (NCBI taxonomy): domain Eukaryota; kingdom Metazoa; phylum Chordata; class Mammalia; order Artiodactyla; family Bovidae; genus Madoqua; species Madoqua kirkii. The sequence goes on along the minus strand of SJYC01064226.1, from coordinate 17,612 downwards.
TAATTTAAAATATTATATTCTTTATTTTTTATTTATTGCATTTAACATAGTAATTGTATCTTTTCATATCTTTGCACTGATGACTGTATTCCAGTAGGGAAATATCACATTTATTTGGCCTCTTTCCTCATGTCTAGGAAGTTCCTGGCACAGAGTAGGAACTTCATGTTTGTGGAATGAGTGAACAGCTTCATTTGCACATGAATTTATGAATTCTTTTTACCACAAGTGCCATTTCATTCTTAGATGAAACCCACAAACTATGGTGGCATTTGCTATTATTTTATATGCTTTAGTGGGTCTTTCAAGAACGCTGTATACTGAAATTGATTCGTTTAGCATTACATGGATTCCTCCTTATAATATGGAAGAGCAGTTAAAAGCATCATATGTGAACATTTAGCGGTAACAGATGCATAGCAATTCTAATGTTCCTTCCCAAAAATCCAATGCCATACACATGTATGAACTTGTACTAAAAAATGGAAGAACTTGTTTATGATAAGATGTTATAAAATGGAAAGGAAAATCAGTGCAGGCATTGGAAATCCCTGTTTCAGTGTGAGACCTCAGCAGGTGAATCTGTGCTGCAACATCTCCACACTGTGGCCAAACCTAGAATCATTTACTTTTCTTTGGGAACACAAGCTTTTCGGCTCTTAAGAGGGGGAATGCACACAAGCATTCATTTAATATTAAACGCAACTGACTTGAAAAATTTCTTGACAATTAATCTCTCAGAATTGTATTAGTATCCCTTAGGCATCATGGCTTAAGGTCATGCTGGCACAGTTTACTGTGGCTGATTTTCTAATGGCTCACTCCTGTTTTTCATGCTACTCAGATCCAAAGCCAATCTTTTTAAAAACTCAAATGCATGATTTAGAAAAAAATGGAAACTATACTGTATCTCTCTTCCTCTATCCTAGCAGCAGTTTGCTTTATTAACCATTACTCCTTTCCCCAAAATTTCTCTAATACACAATAACCTGAATTCTAACCGTAAGCTTAAATTTTACAGTTACTTCAAAATTTTGTGCCATTATATTGAATATTTAAGACTAACTGTTTTCAATATATATTCACTTCAGAGTGCCTTTGTGTACACCTCTCTTTTCTAGTATTGAGTGAGAAGTAAAAAGAGATTTTCTAAATGAGGGGGAAAGGGAGAAAAATCTGTCTAAATTTCCCAATTCTGCTTGGTCAAGCCTTTGTGATGACAAAAAATTGAGCTGAAGTGAACTCTCAAAGCATTTGGCTCTTGATTATGAATTATACTACTTTGCTTCAAAAATATTAATCTATAAAATCTCTTGATTGACTTGTCCATTAATACTTTTACTATGTAAGAGAAAAGGCATTTTGTTACCTAAAATCATTCCGCATGCTTACTTCATCTAACAGTGACAACTTTCTATATTAGATTCTAAAGATGGTATAGTAAAGATTTTTCCCAAGTAAGTACCTCCTCAGTTCAGTTCACTTGCTCAGTCGTATCCAACTCTTTGCAACCTCATGAACTGCAGCACGCCAGGCCTCTGTGTCCATCATCAGCTCCCAGAGCCCACCCAAACTCATGTCCATTGAGTCAGTGCTACCATCCAACCATCTCATCCTCTCTTGTTCCCTTCTCTTCCCGCCCTCAAACTTTCCCATAATCAGGGTCTTTTCAAATAAGTCAGCTCTTCACATCAGGTGACCAAAGAATTGGAGTTTCAGCTTCAACATCAGTCCTTCCAATAAACACCCAGGACTGATCTTCCTTTAACACGGACTGGTTGGATCTCCTTGTAGTCCAAGGGACTCTCAAGAGTCTTCTCCAACACCACAGTTCAAAAGTATCAATACTTCAGTGCTCAGCTTTTTTGACAGTCCAACTCTCATATGCATACATGACCACTGGAAAAACCATAGTCTTGACTAGACAAATATTTGTTGGCAATGTAATGTCTCTGCTTTTTAATATGCTATCTAGGTTGGTCATAACTTTCCTTCCAAAGAGTAAGCATCTTTTAATTTCATGGCTGCATTCACCATCTGCAGTGATTTTGGAGCCCTCCAAAATAAAGTCTGACATTGTTTCCCCATCTATTTTCCATGAAGTGATGGGACCAGATGCCATGATCTTAGTTTTCTGAGTGTTGAACTCTAAGCCAACGTTTTTACTCTCCTCTTTCACTTTCATCAAGAGGCTCCTTAGTTCCTTTTCACTTTCTGCCATAAGGGTGGTGCCATCTGCATATCTGAGGTTATTGATATTTCTCCTGGCAATCTTGATTCCAGCTTGTGCTTCTTCCAGTCCAGCGTTTCTCATGATGTACTCTGCATATAAGTTAAATAAGCAGGGTGATAATATCCAGCCTTGACATACTCCTTTTCCTATTTGGAACCAGTCTGTTGTTCCACGTCCAGTTCTAACTGTTGCTTCCTGAGCTGCATACAGGTTTCTCAAGAAGCAGGTCAGGTGGTCTGGTATTCCCATCTCTTTTAGAATTTTCCACAGTTTATTGTGATCCACACAGTCAAAGGATTTGGCATAGTCAATAAAGCAGTAATTAGCATCATGTTATGACCACCTACTTAGTCCCTTTCTTAGCACTGCTTATGCACCTCTTTCCGATTCTCTTTCAGCATCCTAAAAACAGTCATTCCAAAAGATTCTGTCCCACCAATATTTTCTTGTTTCCTTCAGATTCTGTGTCTTTTAATATCATAATAACTAGATACATGGTTCTCAGCTGTCTTTACAGTATCTTTATAAGGAATAGATAAAATTCAGTATATTTAAAACTGAACTTTCTTTTCAGAATCAGCACATCCTCCTGATATTTCTGTTAATGACATTGCAGTTATCTGCGAATCTTACATGTTATCTGCACACTTGATACTCAGTCAGACACTGAATATTTTCATTCTTATCTCAATGCTCTTTCTCATACCCATCTTTTCTTCCCACTTCCAGTGCCAGCCTCCTAGTTACAAGTACCTCTCCTTCATCTCTTGCCTGGGATGTTGAAGTGGTTTCTTAAGTATGCTTCATGTATCAGATCGATCATTTTTACAACACAAGTCTTCATTTATTCCATGCAATTTTAGTATTTCTAAAAGCACACATCAAATCTTTTAATGTCCTGCTGAAAAAGCCCTCTCTCTTTCCACTGTATGTGAACAAAGTCGAAAACTCTAATAGTCAAAGCTTTTCCTGAGCTTCCTAAATAACATTTCCTCCTGTTTTCTACCTGTCTCCACATTCAAGTGGAACCGAACCACCCTCAGTTCTCTTCATTTGCACCTAATTTCAGAGCAGAAACTCATGGTGTTACCTCTGTTGCCCTCTTCACCTCCATCCCAGCCTTTCATCCTTTTGCTTCTTCAGACAGCTTGTTACTTTCATTGATTCCCTCCAGTCAAGTTTGATATACCCACCCACCCCAACTCTTATAGTCCTTAAAAAAACACATATTTTAAAACTATTTCAAATATATAAAAAGATATATAGAAGAATGGGGTTTCCCGGTAGCTAAGTTGTATAGAATCTGCCTGCCAGTGCAAGAGATGGGGACTTGAATTCTGGGTTGGGAAGATCTCCTAGAGAAGGAAATGGCAACCTACTCCAGTACTCTTGCCTAAAAAATTCCATGGATAGAGGAGCCTGGTGGTCTGTAGTTCATGGGGTCACAAAGAGTCAGGCATGACTAAGCTACTGAATAATTTAACCCATATAGAGAAGAATATAACTGACAAAGAACTGAAAACATTGAGGATATCAGTTAACTCTTTTCAAAATGAATTCTCCCTCTCTCTGAGGTAACCATGATCATAATTTTGGTATTTTTCATTCATGGGCATACTTTATCATTTGTACCTATATATATGAAAATATATGCACATATATAAAAATATTTATATATAAATGTATATTAATAATTATATATTCCTGTATAATATGCAATTGTTTTTCATTTTTCAAATTGTAATAAAGTGATGTGATATTTATACATCTTAACCTATGATTTAGGGAGATTTGGTGGGATGGAGGTGACCCACATTTAGCCTAACTGATACATGTAATCCCAACTCATTCAGTTTTATTAATATAGAGTATTCAGTCATCATAATGTACAACTTTTTATTCACTCTCCATGTTGATAGACATTCATAGTTTCTCTGCATTGTTTTAGTATTACAAGTTCTTAAAACAATTTCCTTGTGCATATATTTGAGAAGTTTTTTATGAGTTTATATGCCTATAAGTTAAATTATTGAGTCGTAGGGTTTGTTCCAATATTCACCCCAGCATTGTTCTCATTGTTCCACATTCTCACCAAAACTTGGTATTTTCAGATCTTTTTTTTTGTCAATCAGAGAGGTGCACCTTCTTTCTTACTGTGGTTTTAATTTTGACTCTCCAGATTATTCATTAACTTGAAAAAGTTTACTAGTCACTTATCATTTCTTAAAAATTGCCTATTCATCAATTTCACCAATTTTTCAATTGAATTTCTTTTCTGTACATATATTTTAAGATCTTATACTGCTAGCCTTTATTACTCTTATACTTTCAAATATCTTTACTCAACTCTAGCTTATCTTTGTAGTTTTTATATTTTCATTCAGTTCAGTTGCTCAATCATGTCCAACTCTTTGTGACCCCATGAACTACAGCATGCCAGGCTTCCCTGTCCATCACCAACTCCTGGAGCTTGCTCAAACTTACGTCCATTGAGTCAGTGATGCCATCCAGCCATCTCATCCTTTGTCATCCCTTTCTCCTCCTGACTTCAATCTTTCCCAGCATCAAGGTCTTTTCCAATGAGTCAGCTCTTTGCATCAGGTAGCCTAAGTACTGGTGCTTCAGCTTTGGCATCGTCCTTCCAATGAATATTCAGGATTGATTTCCTTTAGGATTGACTGGTTTGATACCATTGCAGTCCAAGGGACTCTCAAGAGTGTTCTCCAACACCACAGATCAAAAAAATATTATAGCTAATATTGATTGAGTGTCCAATAATGCCTCACACAAATGAAATAATTATATTTATAGTTGATTTAACAATCTTCCCTCTTGTGGTTTGTGGTAATATGTCTTGTGTAAGAAATATTTTTTTATCTATGGTCAAATGTGTTCTCCCTTATTTTCTCCTAAGAACTAAATTTTTTGCTTTTCTCATTTGGTTTGCTAACTGCATGGAAGGACCTCTATAAGAAATGGAATGGTCGTTTATTTTCATATGGATCATCAGTAATACTAATATATAAAAAAATTGGCCTGTCTTTTTCTTTTAACTGGCAATTTAATCCATTTGCATTTGTTATGGCTACTGATATATTTTGACTTACTGATGATATTTTTGTGTTTTTCTAATTATTTAGATTTTTTTATCCATTAGGAAGGGAAAACTTCCTTCAACCTTGTGGTAATATAAAAGTGAAAAATGCAAATATCACTTCTAACTTACATTTTCACCTATATCCTCCAGGCTGGGTTAATAGTTTTTAGGAGTAAAAGTGTTCACATATATAATGGGCACTGAAATCATTATGGTGTGCCTAGAAGCGCCAGTGCTGTCAGTCCAGGAAGATTTACCATCCCAGCACAACTATTTTTTTATTTTAGCTAAATACAAACATCAGAATAATCGAGTTTTTCTATACGAATAGAAATATTTTAAACTCTAATTTGCACAGTAAAACTCACATGTTCACACTGAATTTCATACTTAAACCTAGTCCGAAGCTTAGTTCAGGTGGACCGGTTGTATAAAATTTCTGTGTATCTATATTTGGAAATGTAAAGGGATGCATGAAAACATGGTATAGAAGCTGACTTGCTCCCCATTTCTTATTTAAGCACCTCAAACTGTAACACAATTTATCCTCTATGGCTCTTAGTGTTTATGTCATTAGATATCATGGACATAGTTTTGGGCTCAGACAGAGTTAACGTGGGTCAGAAGTGTGTCAGAGGTTCTCAAAATGCATCACTAGATAAACATCAGTCTTTATCAGTGAACTAAAAAACCTAAATTTCTTGGGATGGGGTGGCTCTGAGTGAAGCAGCAATCTGTGTTGTAACAAATCCTCCAGATAGTCTAAATGTACACTAAAGTTTGAAGGTCTTAGTGGATGAGGTGAGTGTAAATTACAGAGGAGCAGATTCCACTCAATATAAACTTTTATTAAAAAAATAGGCTAATTCTAGTACTATTCTTTAAATAATTTAATTATGAAAATTTCTAGACAAATTCAAAAGTAGGCAGCATAATAATCCCCGTTTACCACTCACCCTGCTAAAACAACCATAATTTTTTTCAGTCAATAATATATTATGTTTAATCTTGTTAGATGTAACAATGGTGTGATTGTTCTGTTGGCAAATTCCTCCTCCACTAAAAAAAAATTACAGTAGTTTCCCCCTTATCCTTGGTATCAATTTCTGAGGTCTAGTTACCCATGTTCAACTGTGACCCAAAAATATTAAATAGAAAGTTCCAGAAATAAACAATTCCTAAGTTTTAGATTGTGTGCCCTTCTGAACAGCCTGATGAAATCTGCAGACATCCCTCTCAGATGGTCACATTGTCTGTCACAATACATCAATGCTTGCATTAAAACAACTTTATTTTACCTGATAATAGCCTCAAAGCTTAAGAGTAATTATGTTGGCTATTTGGATATGCCAAAGAGAAGCTATGAATTGTTTCTTTTACATGAAAAAAGTTCCCTACTTAGTAAGGAAAGAAAACAAATTGAATGCTGAGGTTGCTGAGATCTATAGAAAGAATAAATTTTCATAGATAGCATGAAGTTGTGAAAATGGAAAAAGAAATTTGTTAGTTTTGCTGATGCATGTCAAACTGCAAGCCATGGTGTGTGATAATGCCTCATCCATCTTAACCAAGCACTTAAATTTACAAAGTAAGATATTTAGAATGAGAGAGAAAGACCACCTTCACATAATTTTAATTACAGTATATTGTTTTACTTATTCTATTACTTTATTATTGTTTTACTTATTTTATTAGCTACTGTTGTTACTTTCTTACTGTGCCTAATTTATAAATTAACTTTATCATAGATATTTATGTATAAAAAACAAACAAACATAGGATTTGCTACTCTCCACTGGGGGTTAGAAAAAGGAAGAGAGTTCCAGAAAAACATCTATTTCTGCTTTATTGACTATGCCAAAGCCTTTGACTGTGTGGATCACAATAAACTGTGGAAAATTCTCAAAGAGATGGGAATACCAGACCACCTGACCTCCCTCTTGAGAAACCTATATGCAAGTCAGGAAGCAACAGTTAGAACAGGACATGGAACAACAGACTGGTTCCAAATAGGAAAAAGAGTACGTCAAGGCTGTATATTGTCATCCTGCTTATTTAACTTATATGCAGAGCACATCATGAGAAACGCTGGGCTGAAGGAAGCACGAGCTGGAATCAAGATTGCCAGGAGAAATATCAATAACCTCAGATATGCAGATGACATCACCCTTATGGCAGAAAGTGAAGAGGAACTAAAGAGCCTCTTGATGAAAGTGAAAGAGGAGAGTGAAAAAGTTGGCTTAAATTTCAACATTCAGAAAACTAAGATCATGGCATCTGGTCTCATCACTTCATGGCAAGTAGATGGGGAAACAGTGGAAACAGTGTCAGACTTTATTTTGGGGGGCTCTAAATTCACTGCAGATGGTGATTGCAGCCATGAAATTAAAAGACGCTTACTCCTTGGAAGGTAAGTTATGGCCAACCTAGATAGCATATTCAAAAGCAGAGACATTACTTTGCCAACAAAGGTCTGTCTAGTCAAGGCTATGGTTTTTCTAGTGGTCATGTATGGATGTGAGAGTTGGACTATAAAGAAAGTTGAGTGCCAAAGAATTGATGCTTTTGAACTGTGGTGTTGGAGAAGATCCCTGAGAGTTCCTGGACTGCAAGGAGATCTAACTAGTCCATTCTGAAGGAGATCAGTCCTGGGATTTCTTTGGAAGGAATGATGCTAAAGCTGAAACTCTAGTACTTTGGCCACCTCATGTGAAGAGTTGACTCATTGGAAAAGATTCTGATGCTGGGGGGGAGTGGGGGCAGGAGGAGAAGGGGACAACAGAGGGTGAGATGGCTGGATGGCATCACCAACTCAATGGACATGAGTTTGAGTGAACTCCAGGAGTTGGTGATGGACAAGGAGGCCTGGTGTGCTACAATTCATGGAGTCACAAAGAGTCGGACACGACTGAGTGACTGAACTGAACTGAACTGAACTGGGGGTTAGTGAAATGAATGCCCTGTCAATAGAGGAGGACTACTGTATTTGCTGAAGTATTTAAGGAACGGTGAAATAATGTATCTGGGATCTGCTTTATAAAAGAGAAAGAACTTTTAACAACTATAGTTGCCATCACATTAAATGAGCTATCTAGGGATACAGTGATTTCCATCTTACCTAATATGGTCTAAGAAATTTGGGTGCTGTAGAAAGAGCATCTGCATTACTTTTTAGAGAGGAATAGTTAATCTCTATGATCTCTTCCGACTCTAAATCATATATAACTATATGATGAAATGCATTATTTTTATTAAATGTGATTTTAATTAAAGATATTTAAACTTCCAAGAATAATTTCTCATGAAATCACAAGTAATATAAAAACATAAACAAAGATCTATTCATGTATAAATGATAGACATGAGTAATGGCATTAACTAAAAGTCTGTTTATATATCATAATTATGATATTAGAAATAGAGTTTACAAATTATTCAACCAAACCCTTACATATAATCATTATAATCACCATGGAGGATTTTGCATAAATAATCATCTCCCAATACCAGAGGCACTATATAATATATCTGCATGACAAACTATTGAAGAATATATCCCACATTCATGAAACACAGTACAATTTAGTAGTCAAATGTACAATAAATGTAATTGAAGAATTGAGAGCATTCACAAATGTCAACTTTATGATTCAAGAACATGGCCTCCTGTGAAGAACATAGAACAGAGACTGCATTTACCATGAAGGCTGGATTTTACTTCTCTTTCTAATGTCAACTGATTAGAAATGATGCCTGGAAAAATGCACTGAAGAATGTGTGACCCTCTTTGAGCTCAGTGGGAAAAAAAATGGAAGGTTGATGATTGGTGTCCACTACAGGATGGGAATATAGGAGGGTGGATGAGTTTGGAATCAAGTATTTGCCAATCCTGTAGTAGACCATTAAACATTGACTCGCCACAAATCTTTTTCCTCCACCTCTACCACTTTGACTAGCTATAAAATCTCTCACTAATATTTAAATTGTTACCCATTTTTTTTTCAGGATACATCCTATTCCAGCAGAGTAATAGTTATTTTGAGTGGGCAGAATCCTCTTTTTTTTTTTTTAATCTTAAGAGTGCATAAAACATGGTGACATTCCAGACTTCTTTTCAGCAGATCCTCCTCATCTATCAGCAGTATACCAGAAAACATTAATTTGGAAAAGAGAACCCAGAATGATGTAGATAATCATAGTACCTCCCCAACCCCCCTCCAAAAATTTGCTGATTCAGTGTCCCTCCTTCTGTCTGGGTCCCATGATGTCCCTAGACTCTTCCTGAATAGTGACGAAAATTTTCCCTTGTTGCAGCATCACTGCAGCTGTTAACTCCCACTGTTGGCATCTGCCCCAGTACCCTCTCTAGTCCATGCACATTTTGTGATTTTAATGTCTATTTTATATTTTCATTCTCATTCTTTTACTGTTAATTGTAGTTATAATCATTTTAATTTTTTCTTAATGTCAGTTAAAATCTCTGAACTTTTAAGTAGTTGATTTACAGTATCGTGTAGTTTCAGCTATTACACCAAAGAGATTCAGTTATATTTGATTCTCAGATTATTTTCCATTTTAGGTTATGTCAAGATACTGAATATGCGTTGTAAATATTTCTTGGTTATCTGTTTCATACCTATATATTGTTCTTATTATTACCATACTCCTAATTTATCCTGCGCCCCTTCCCCTTTGGTAGCCACAAATTTATCTTCTATGAGTCTGTTTCTATTTTGCTTTTACAATCTATGTACTGACTTATTTAAATGATCTTCAATCATTTTTTAAAAATTTATTGGAGTATAGTAGATTTAAAGTGTTGTGTTTCAATTCTTTTATGTATTTACCTATCCTATTGTGATTTTTCCCTTTCCTGTAGATTTTTGATCCTCTTCTATTTCAGTTCAGTTCAGTCGCTCAGTCATGTCCGACTCTTTGTGAACCCATGAATCGCAGCACGCCAGGCCTCCCTGTCCATCACCAACTCCCACAGTTCACTCATACTCATGTCCCTCGAGTCAGTGATGCCAACCAGCCATCTCATCCTTTGTCGTCCCCTTCTCCTCCTGCCCCCAGTCCCTCCCAGCATCAGAGTCTTTTCCAATGAGTCAACTCTTCGCATGAGGTGGCCAAAGTACTGGAGTTTCAGCTTTAGCATCATTCCTTCCAAAGAAATCCCAGGGCTGATCTTCAGAATGGACTGATTGGATCTCCTTGCAGTCCAAGGGACTCTCAAGAGTCTTTTCCAGCACCACAGTTCAAAAGCATCAATTCTTCGGCGCTCAGCTTCACAGTCCAACTTTCATATCCATACATGACCACTGGAAAAACCATAGCCTTGACTAGACAGACCTTTGTTGGCAAAGTAATGTCTCTGCTTTTGAATATGCTATCTAGGTTGGTCATAACTTTCATTCCAAGGAGTAAGTGTCTTTTAATTTCATGGCTGCAGTCACCATCTGCAGTGATGGTGACACTTTTCTATTTAGAGATCTTTAATATGTCTTTTAGTGTAGATTTAGTATTGATGAATTCTTTCAGTTTTGCTCATCTGAGAAATTATCTCTTTCTGTTCTAAATTATAGTCTTACTGAGTAGAGTAAGTTGCAGATTCTCCCTTTTCAGAACTTTGAATATGCCATGCCACTCTCTTCTGGCCTGCAGAGTTCTGCAGAGAAATCTGTCAATAGCCTTATGCAGGTTCCCTTGTAAATAATTCATTTCTCTTGCTGCCTTTAGAATCTTCTTTTTGTTTCACTTTTGTCATTTTAATTATGTAAGTTTGGTGTGGGGCTGTTTGGTGTCACCTTGTTTGGGGCCCTCTGTGCTTCCTGTGCCTTAATATGTTTCCTTCTTTGGGTTGGGAAGTTTTCAGCCATAATTTCTTCAAATACATTTTCAATCCTCTTTTCTTTCTCTTCTCCTGATACCCATATTTTGGATAGATTTGCAAGCTTTATAATAACCCATGAATCATGTATGTTGCTTTCCTTCTTTTGTTTCACTTGTTTTCCTGTCTGATATTTTGATTGGTTGATTTTCATTATTCTGTCTTCTGGATCACTTATTCATTCCTCTGTGTCATTTAGTGGGCTATTCATTGCTTCTAAATTGGTTTTTATCTTGGCACTTCAATTTTCTAATTTTCATCAGTTCATCTTCATGGTTTCTATTTCCTTGTTACAATGATCTGCACTTCTAATCAGCAATCTTTCTTAATTTCTTTAACATTTTTATTACCTCATTTTTGAACTTGGAGTGTAGTTGACTGGTGAGGTCTGTTTCATTATTTGTTCTTTCAAGGGATTTCACTTGTTCTTTCAATTGGCAGTAGCTCTTCTGCCTTTTCATTTTATTTAAATTTCTCTGTCTTTATGAATTTAGAAGAAACAGTTATCTATTTTGGTCTTGAAGGAGTGTTTTTATGTGCGAGCACCTCTATATTGCTGTGTGTCCAATATTTTTGATATAGGGGCTGATTTTGGCATGGATGTCAGCCATCTCTTTCCTCGGAATATACTGGACATTGTCCCCTTGATGGGTAACTAGTGTTGCAATGTTTAGAACCCAAGCTGGATGTGAGTCCAGGCTTCATCTTTGCTCCAAGGTGTTACCGTCCTGTCCGAGGCAGAGTCGGCTCTCCAGTTGTTGGGGTAGAAGCCCTGTGGGTGGATTGGATTAAACTTGCCTTGAGTGCATGCTCTGCCTGAAAGAAGGTGATTGGTGAAGCAAGTATGACCCGTGATGTCACAGCAGACCTAGGCGCCACCTGTAGAGGCATCGGCAGTTCCACCCAGAAGCAGCATAAGGTTGCGTTCCTTTCTCTGTTGTGTTCATCCTAGGTCCAGCGCAAGGCTATGGTGTAGATTAGGCTGAGTGTCAGGGTGTTGTGGGTGCAGCAACTGAGGTGACTATCCTGCTGCCTGGACTCTGGGGTGCCACTGTGCCGACTTCTTCTAGAACCTGTCTGCCCCAGCGCTAGGGTGAGCTGTAGGATGATGTGGGTGGAGCCAGGTACTCTCTCTGTGAAATGAATCTCTGTGTTCCCTTGCCCAGGGGCGGTCAAGCGGAGATTCAGTGCTTCTTTGCAGCTCCTTCTTGTGACACTGTTGTGGCTCCACTCAGGCCCTTGGGTCTGCTTCTCTGGTACTAGATAGAGTGCTCTCTCTGCCTGCAACTTAGTGCTTTGCCGCTGCATGTTCTATGGCGCCACCCACTGCAGGCATTGACAATGGTTAGCCTGGCCTAGCCTGCCACTCCCATGTGCGTGCTGCCCATGGTCTCCAGGGCTCCTCTTGGATCACAGCCTAGGTGTCTCTCTTTGTAGCTAGATGGAACTTTGCCCTCATCTAGCACCAGCCTGTGGTATGGAATGAGCAGAGCTGAGGTATTTGGCTTTTCAGACTGAGAAGTGTGGTGAGGTGGCAGCCACCAGTTCAAGGCTCTTTCTGCCGACTTAGCAAGCCAGCACGAGCACACTCCTCCCAAGTAGAGTCTAGGGTTGTCTAGACCTCTGTCTGTCTCGGCAGATTCCTCAGCAGGCAAAGAAAGGGCTTTGTTTCTCCATAGGGTATCCTATTACTGGGATGCCTAGATTGTGAGTCCACATGCCCTCTTCTCTGGGCAAGGGTCCACCGATGGAGACCACCTCTTCCTTACTGATCCCTCCCAGAGGTGCAAGTCCCAACCTAAGGCCTTTTTTTTTTTTTTGTCCTGCCCATTTACATGGAGTTATTTCTTGCAATGTGATCTAGTTAGTTTTCTGTGAGAAATTGTTCCACAGGTAGATGTACTTTTAATGTGTTCATAGGGAGAGGTGAGCTCTGTCTGCCATTTTAGTGACAGTTTTTTTTGTCTCTTTTGTTCACTGCTCTTGCATTCACCACCAAGAATAGTGCTTAGATCATAGTAGGCAAAGAATAAATTCTTAGTGAATAAACACTTTAATAGATGATTAAGCTAACAACATTGCATTCAAGTGGTCATGTTGTGATTGGTTTAATTTCACATTTGGAGAGATGCCTTACTATGAACAAGGTTCTGTATAACAGATTTGGGTCAAGTTATGTGAACTAGAGCTAGGATAAAATTAAGATTAAGATATATTTAACGTTTTATTCAGAGAAGGCAATGGCACCCCACTCCAGTACTCTTGCCTGGAAAATCCCATGGATGGAGGAGCCTGGTGGGCTGCAGTCCATGGGGTCGCTAAGAGTCGGACACGACTGAGCAACTTCACTTTCACTTTTCACTTTCATGCATTGGAGAGGGAAATGGCAACCCACTCCAGTGTTCTTGCCTGGAGAATCCCAGGGACAGCAGAGGCTGGTGGGCTGTTGTCTATGGGGTCGCACAGAGTCAGACACTACTGAAGTGACTTAGCAGCAGCAGCAACATTTTACTGCTATCAATTATTGATAATTATTAGAGTTAATTATGTTTCTTTCTATTCCCAAATCACCGCTGAATTCTAGATGTACACTGCCTTATATTTATAACCATTGCTTTAATCTTCTAAATTGCTTCTCTACTCCAGTTGTTAATACTGTATTTTAATCTATTTTACAAACTGCTGCCAAATTAATATTTCTAAAGAGCACTATGACAATCATGCCCCAGAAAATAACTGTGGCATCTCGATGTCTAATGCAGAGTCTCTCAAGCTGGCCCCAATCCACCTCTACAGACTTTCCTTCCACTACTTCTACCACATCTTGTGCTCCTACCACTGAGCCTTTGTGAGTGTCACCAATTCACATATAAAGATGATCCTCTACATCAGAAACAGGCAACTATTTTGTGTTTAAAAAAAAAAAAAGATCAGATAACAAATACTTTAGGCATTGCAAGTCATACAGTCTCTGTTACAACTACTCAGCTCTGCTCTGTAGATACAAAATGAGCCCAACAGTAAGGGAATAAACATAGATGTGCTCCAGGAATACATGAATTTCACATAATAGTCATGCATTACCAAATATAATTTTTAAAACCATTTAAAAATAGTAAAACCATCTTAACTCGATGTATTATACAAAACAGATGTTGAGCGAACTTTGACTCCAGGGCCAATTTGCAACCCTTTGTTCTGCATGGATGTAAATCCTACTCTTCATTTACAATTCAGTCTATTCTGTGAGTGCTTCCGAATTGTTAGTAGCAACTGTGCCATCTTCTCCCTATCAAACTTTCTTCTGTCTATATAACAAAAGTGACCATATTCTGTACTTCTGTGTAACCCCAGCAGCACATTATGCCAATACTAGACACTCAGCATTTGCTCTTTTCTGTCACTACTGATAATAACTTTGATGAACATTAGTTATATCACATTGAACCGTACCTTATAAAAAGAAAAATTAAAGACCTGTTATTTTTTTAAAAACATTTTTATATTAGCGTATTTCTTCCATCCTAAGAAATTTCCTCAGCCCCTCCATATACGCTATTATTTAACATTTCTGTCATTAGATTTTTCTTAACTCTATATATCCATTGAGAGTGATGCCAGGATTTGGCACCAAAAAGTAATTGGATCAGTGGTTCAGCTTACAGTCAACAGACTCTTCAGTTCAGTTCAGTCGCTCAGTTGTGTCCGACTCTTTGCATCCCCCAAAATTGCAGCACCCCAGGCCTCCCTGTCCATCACCAACTCCCAGATTTCACTCAGACTCACGTCCATCGAGTTGGTGATGCCATCCAGCCATCTCATCCTCTGTCGTCCCCTTTTCCTCCTGTCCCCAATCCCTCCCAGCATCAGGGTTTTTTCCAGTGAGTCAACTCTTCACATGAGGTGGCCAAAGTATTAGAGTTTCAGCTTTAGCATTATTGCTTCCAAAGAACACCCAGGACTGATCTCTTTTAGAATGGACTGGTTGGATCTCCTTGCAGTCCAAGGGACTCTCAAGAGTCTTCTCCAACCCCACAGTTTAAAAGCATCAATTCTTTGGCACTCAGCTTTCTTCACAGTCCAACTCTCACATACATGACCACTTGAAAAACCATAGCCTTGACTAGACAGACCTTTGTTGGCAAAGTAATGTCTCTGCCTTTGAATATGCTATCTAGGTTGGTAATATCTTTCTTTCCAAAGAGTAAGCATCTTTTAACTTTATGGCTGCAATCACCATCTGCAGTGATTTTGGAGCCCAAAAAATAAAGTCTGACACTGTTTCCCCATCTGTTTCCCATGAAGTGATGGGACCAGATGCCATGATCTTAGTTTTCTGAATGTTGAGCTTTAAGCCAACGTTTTCACTCTCCTCTTTCACTTTCATCAAGAGGCTTTTTAGTTCCTCTTCACTTTCTGCCAGGACACTTCAATTCTAATCGAAAAAAGGAAAAATAATTCTTCTGCAAATTTTTCTTTTGATTTTGAGCTTAGCAGACAATTTCCTAGATCTAGGAATATGGTTTTGATTTGAAATATTCTATACAGCACTCAGATTTTGTCCTATTTTTAGTTTCAGAAAATATTACCATAATCTAAAGCACAAATGAAAGTGATTTTCCTCCCAAATATCTGAATCCATGAAATAAAAGTCAAGCAGAAATGATATGAGTCCTGCCCTTCAAACTTGTTTGCCTGCATATCTCCTGAAAGAATGCTTGTAATATTTACTCCCTCACAAATTTTGAGTTGACAGCTGAAATATTATATTACTAAATAGCTGAAAAAAAGTAATTTCTATTTTTAAATAAGTGTTAATTTTTAAAAATGTATCCAAGTTGTTTTTCTACCAACCAGTATCTGTTTACACATTTACAGGCTTTTACACCTAGAAATTTTACTTGCCCTCCTTTAATTTGTACTTTATTTCCCCCCTTCTTTTATTGACAATATTCAATACAATATTCAATATTCGTTTACAATGTTTCAGGTGTCAGCAATCAGCTGTATATAGATATTCTTTTTCAGATTACTTTCCATTATACGGTATTAAATACTGAATATAGCTCTCTCTGCTATACAGTAGGTCCTTGTTGTTTATCTGCTTTATATATAATAGTCTGTATCTGTTCATCCAGGCCTGGTGTGCTGCAGTCCATGGGTTTCAGAGTCAGACACAACTGGGCAACTGAACATCTGTTCAAAATCCCTCATTTATCCCTACCTCCCTTTCACCTTTTGTAACTATGTTTGTTTTCTATGTCTATGTCTATTTGTTTTCTATGTCTATGTTGAGTTTGTAAATAAGTTCTTTTGTATCATGTTTTCAGATTCTGTATATAAGTGACCTCACGTTACTTATGTTTATCTGACTTAATTGACTTAGTATGATAATTTCTAGGTTCATCCATGTTGCTGCAGATGTCATTATTTCATTCTTTTTATGGCTAATATTTCATTGTATATGTATTAATTTGTATTCCAGTTGTACAGTGGAAACAGTGTCAGACTTTATTTGGGGGGGCTCCAAAATCACTGCAGATGGTGATTGCAGCCAGGAAGTTAAAAGACACTTACTCCTTGGAAGAAAAGTTATGACCAACCTAGATAGTATATTGAAAAGCAGAGACATTACTTTGTCAACAAAGGTCCGTCTAGTCAAGGCTATGGTTTTTCCAGTGGACGTGTATGGATGTGACAGTTGGACAGTGAAGTAAGCTGAGCGCTGAAGAATTGATGGGTTTGAACTGTGGGGTTGGAGAAGACTCTTGAGAGTCCCTTGTACTGCAAGGAGATCCAACCAGTCCATTCTGAAGATCAGCCCTGGGATTTCTTTGGAAGGAATGATGCTAAAGCTGAAACTCCAGTACTTTGGCCACCTCATGCGAAGAGTTGACTCATTGGAAAAGACTCTGATGCTGCGAGGGATTGGGGATGAGAGGAGAAGGGGACGACAGAAGATGAGATGGCTGGATGGCATCACTGACTAGATGGACGTGGGTCTGAGTGAACTGTGGGAGTTGGTGATGGACCGGGAGACCTGGCGTGCTGCAATTCACGGGGTTGCAAAGAGTCAGACATGACTGAGCGACTGAACTGAACTGAACTGTCCCAGAGAATTTTATCTTACTATATTTTATTTTTTAAAAACTTCTTAATCACTGTATAACACTTCTATGCAGGAAAAAAAAATCACAATTAAAAAAAAATTTACTGTGTTTAAAGTGTTAAACATGTCTTCTGGTTATTATAATTTTCAGTTTTATATAATTGACCAAAATTCTGTAACTAATTCACACACTTCACTGAAAGTCCATGATTTAATCAAGTAGGTTATTTCTCCTATAAATCAGTTTGTCATCAGTTTTGTCTTTTAAATAAGCATAAGAAAG
>SJYC01064225.1:0-10313 GCA_006408675.1 Madoqua kirkii | reverse complement strand
GAGTTGTAACTTTTAGTGTATATAAACTTTCAATCAAAAGGAAAAAAACAAATGGTGACTTATTGCCAAGATTCATTTTAATAAATGATCAGATGATAGATCACGATAATATTTTCTTTAATTTTTTTGAAACCAAATAATTTTAATGAAAGCTTAGCAAGCACCTGACTTGCAAAGCTTTTGTTGAATGATAATTATAGTGATTCCGTTTCCCTACGCCAACTAATTAAAAGTTTTGATTTTTAAAATTTGAGGTTTTGATACCACAGAGTATGCACTACAGTGAGGTGCAGGAGGGGTAAGAGTAACTATAAAAGGGAGGTTGGAAAAAAGGAAATGGCATAGTGCCTAGACTACAGGCCTCGTCCGGTTAGTATAGGGAGAAGGAAGGTAGGTATTGAAGTTAAGGAAACTGATTACCTTAAGACCCTTTATATCAGTTTAAATTTTTGGAGCCTTCAGGTATCTCAGAAGTACATTTTCCTGTTGGAAGTCCACTAGCACAAAGCCCGTTCTATGACAGACATAGAACACTCAGAGAAAAGCCTTGGCCACAAGATGTCACTAAAATTCCATGTTCTACTTTAAGATGTTATTAGAAGCTCCTTTAGTTCAAAATAAACAACAGCAACATTTGAGTTTTAAACAAGAAGGAGTTAAAGTATTCTTGGTGCCTTGTTAATTTCAAAGAAAAAAGTGTAATGGGGAAAGAAAGGATGATGAAAACAAGCAAGATAGTTTTTTGCACTATTATGCTCTCTGAGCCTATACTAATTTGTTTCTAGCAAAATGCAATCCAATAAAATTTAAATGGAATTAAAATTTAGTAATTTAAAGTCGGGTACTCTTAAAATGGAACATTTTGTAAAAATAAGTATTTTATTAAAACTCCTAGAAAATTAATACATTCTGTGGATGAAAATAAACCTATCCATTTCATCAGCTTTACCTTAGGAAATCTGTTTATTCATCTACATATCTGTGCAGCCTTTAAAACTTTTTATAATGCAAGTCCACTTAGATTTGAAAACGTAGCACTTAGCAATTGCTTAGTTTTTTTTAAGAGTGATGTATATTTATAGTACTCACTATATACTTAGGTATTTTGAGAACTTATTTATTGGCATGCTACATTTATTACCAGTAAAAGTTAAACTAATCACTATGCAAAGTCTAGCAATTAGGAACAGGCATATTTTAAAGTTACCTGTGTCCAGTTCTTGGGACTTTCTCTAACGTGCAAATCCAAGAGTTTCAGAAGACCCAGCTTTGTAAGGACTAACATAAAGAAAGATATCACAAGCCATCTGAATGTAGGGATATAAATGACATAAATTTTCCTATTTACTAATTATGATAATGAATGAATGCTTTACTTTGGCTAGGAAAAACAAAGAATATGAAAATCATCTGATAAAAATATCCCCCCATCCATGTATCATGCAAAAACATACCCTTGCTCAACATACATCTAAAAGAATATGTACTGATTAATAACATTCTGAAAATGTTGATAATTGTAATTCATAAAATGTGAATGAAAGAAAATAGGATTTTTTATGTCATCCCTAATACTTATTCAAGTATAGTTAATTTACACCATTGTGTTAGTTTCATTTTATAGCAAAGTGATTTAGGTTTGGGATTTTTCTTTTGCAGGTTATATTTCATTATAGGTATTATAAAGTGTTGAGTGTAATGACCTGTGCTATGTAGTAAAGCCTTTTGTTTCTCTAGTTTATACATAGTAATTTGTATCTGTTAAACTCATACTCCTAATTCCTTCTCCCCCCCACCCCCATCCCTTTCCCCTATGGTAACCAAAAATTTGTTTTCTAAGTCTGGAGTCTGTTTCCATTTTGTATATAGATTCATTGCCATTGTGTTTTAGTCACACATATGAGTTATATAGTATTTGTCTTTTCTCCAGTTTATTTTCCTAAGCATATTCTTTAAGCTCATCCACATTGCTGTAAATGGGAACAGCTCCTTCTTTTTCTTAGCTGGGTAGTATTCCATCATGTGTGTATAGAACCACTTCTTCCTAAGTCAGTTGTCTATTGTGGACACTTAGGTTGTTTCCATGTGTTAGATACTGAAATAGTACTGCTATGAATATTAGGGAGCAAGTATCTTTTTGAATTAGAGTTTTCATATTTTCCAGATACATACCCATGAGCAGGATTACTGGATCATATGGAAGTTTCTGTTTTTAGTTTTAAAGGAATCTCTGACAGTTTTTCACAGTGGCTGCTCCAGTTTAATTCCCACCGTGTTAGAGGGTTTCCCTCTACTCCATAACCTCACCAGCATTTATTATTTGAAGACTTTTTGCTGATAGTCTTCTGACTGGTGTGAGGTGATACCACATTGTGGTTTTGAGTTGTATTTCTTCAATAATTAGCAATGTTGAGCATCTCTTTATATGCCTGTTGGCAATCTGTATGTTTTCTTTGGAAAAATGTCTATTTAGGTCTTCTGCATATTTTTGACTTGGTTGTTTTTTTGATATTGATTTGTATCAGCTGTTTGTATATTTTGGACTTTAATCCCTTGTTGGTACCATCATTTGCCAATATTTATCCCCATTTTATAGGTTGTTGTTACTTTTGTTAATGGTTTTCTTTGCTGTGCAAAAGCTCTTAAGTTGGATTAGGTCCCAGTTGTTTATTTTGCTTTTATTTCTTTAGCCTTAAGATCTAAGAAAACATTGCTATGGGTTTACATTAGAGAATGTTTTGCCTATGTTCTTTTTTATGAGTCTTACGGTGTCATGCCTTATAAAGCTCTTTAAGTCATTTTGAGTTTATTTTTGTATATAATGAAGGAGTGTTCTAATTTCATTGATTTATATGTAGTTGTCCAGCTTTCCCAACATCAACTGCTGAAGACTATCTTTCCTCCATTGCCTGTCTTTGTCACAGTCTCCTTTGTCATAGCTAACTGACCTTACGTGTGTGGCTTTGTTTCTGAGCTATTCTGTTAAATTTATCTATATTTGTTTTGAAGTCAATATCACACTATTGTTTTAAAAACATTTTATTTTATTTCACAGCAAAGGGACTCAGCCATATACATGCATCCATTCTTCTCCAAACTCCCCTCCCATCCCAGGCTACCACCTAACACTGAGCAGAGTTCCCTGTGCTATGCAGTAAGATCTGGTTGGTTATCCATTTTAAATAGAGCAGTATGAACATGTGGCTCCCAAACTCCCTGTCTTTTCCCCCCCTTCTCTCTCCCCTCCCCATATTTTGTTCTCTTAAGTCTGTGAGTCTGTTTCTGTTTTGTAAATATGTTCATTTTTATCATTTCTTTTTAGATTCTGCATATAAGGGATATCATATTTCTCCTTCTCTGCTCTCTTTTACTTCACTCAGCATGACAATCTCTAGGTCCACACATGTTGCTGTAAATGGCATTATTTCATTCTTTTTAATGGCTGAATATTAATGGAATACAATATTCCATTATATATATATGTGTGTGTGTACCACACCTTCTTTATCCACTCCTCTGGGATGATCTTGGCTACTGTAAACAGTGCTGCAGTGAACACGGGTGCAGGTTTCCTTTTGGATACCTAGTTTTCTCTGGATATATGCCCACAAGTGGTATAGCAGAGTCATGCGGTGACACTTATTTTAGCTTTTTTAGGAAGCTCCACAGGGGCTGTATCAATTGACATTTCCACCAACAGTATAGCAGGGTTCCTTTCTCTCCACACCCTCTCAGCATTTATTATCTGCGGATATTTTTGATGATACCCATTTTGCCTGGTGTGAGGTGATACCTCATTGTAGCTTTGACTTGAAAGTGAAAGTTGCTCAGTAGTGTCCAACTCTTTGTGACCTCATGGACTATACAGTCGATGAAATTCTCCAGGCCAGGATACTGGAGTGGGTAGCCTTTCCCTTCTCCAGGGCATCTTCCCAACCCAGGGACTGAACCCAGCTTTCCCGCATTGCAGGCAGATTCTTTACCAGCTGAACCACCAGGGAAACCCTAGAATACTGGAGTGGGTAGCCTATCCCTTCTCCAGTGGCTCTTTCCGACCCAGGACTCAAACTGGGGTCTCCTGCATGGCAGGAGGATTCTTTACCAGCTGAGCTATCAGAGCAGCAGTTTTGACTTGGGATTCACAGTGTTGACCATCTTTTCATATGCCTTTTGGCCATCTGTATGTCTTCTTTGGAGAAATGTCTATTCAGGTCTTCTGCCCATTTTTTGACTGGATTGTTTTGATGATGTTAAGCCTCATGAGCTGGCTTGATTAACGTTTTTAGTCTGAAGTCTAGAAGGGTTATGCTTCCAGTTTTGTTCCTTCCTTGGGATTGCTTTGGCAATTCTGGGTCCTTTGTGGTTCCACATAAATTTAGGATTATTTGTTCCAGCTGTGTGAAAAATATGAGTGTTTTGATGAGGATTACATTAAATTTGTAGATTGCTTAGGATAGGATGACCATTTTAACAATATTCTTCCAATCCAAAAGCATAGGATATTTTTCCATTTCTTTGAATCATCTTCAATGTTATCAATGTTTTATAATTTTCAGCATATAGCTCTTTCACATCCTTAAGTTTATTCCTAGGTTTACTTATTTTTTGATGCCATTTTAAATAGGATTGTTCTTTCAGTTTGTTTCTAAAACTTCATTACTACTATAAAGAAATGCAATAGACCTTTGTATCCTTCAGCCTTGCTAAATTCATTTCTTACTTCTAATAGATTTTGTGTGGAGATTTTAGAGTTCTCTATATATCATATCTATATATCTCTATATATCACCAGGGCTTCCCTGTGACTCAGCTGGTAAAGAATCTGTCTGTAATGCAGGAGACCTGGGTTTGATCCCTGGGTCAGGAAGATCCCCTGGAGAAGGGCATGGCAACCCATTTGAGTTATTCTTATCTTGAGAATTCCATAGACAGAGTTGGAACACAACTGAGCGACTCTCTCTCTCTCTCACAAACACACACACACACACACACACACACACACACACACACACACACACACACACGTCATCTGCAAATAGTAACAGTTTCACCTCTTTTGTTCCAATTTGGATATTTTGTATTTTTCTTATTGGCTTTCTGTTACTAAGATTTCTGATACTATGAGAGTAGGCATCATGAGAAGCTATGAGAAGTCATCCTTGTCTTGTTCCTGAATTTAGTGGGAAGGCTTTTTCACTGTTTAGTATTATGCTGACTGTGGGTCTGTCATAAATGGCTTTTATTATGTTGAGGTATATCCCCTCTGTATCCACTTGAGTTAAGAATTTTTACCAGGAATAGATGTTGGATTTTGTCAAATGCTTTTTTTGACATCTTATTGAGATGATCATGTGTTTTTTGTCTTTCCTTTTGTTAATATGATGTATTACATTGATTGATCTGTGTATGTTAAACCACCGTGTGACACTGGAATGACTTCAACTTGATCATGTGTATATTTTTTATACATTGTTGGATTGTCTGCTAACATTTTGTTGAAGATTTTTACTTCTACAGTAAAGATATTAGTTTATAATTTTCTGTTTTTGTGATGTTTTGGTATCAAGGTAATGGTGGCCTCATAGAATGAATTTGGGAATACTCCTTCCTCTTTTAATTTTCTGGAGCAGTCTTCACTGAAAACAACTTCAAATAAAATTTTCAGGATCATCACCCAAACAATGAGATACAAATATCTGAGAACTCACCAGAACACCTGAGGAATACCAAGAAGCCAGAGGGGCACAGTGGGCCCTTACTGAGCTCCAGTTCCAGGTAGACTCCAGGTGTCCTCTGGTGAATGTCTCTGATACCCAGGCAGCTGCACCAAGCATGTCAACAAAAAAATTAGTCAATCTAACAAAGAAATGGAAAAATTTGAGCCGAAATTGAGGACTATAATCCAGGAAGAATATCTCACAAAGTTCCAAGAACCATTCTACTCATCAGAAGGCAGTTATACAAGTTTTTTGAGACAGAAAGCTGTACACTGAATGATATTTATTGGAGTTTACACAATCCAGAGCTAAGTGCTCTGTAGCTCCTTACAAGATCAAGAAGGAATGTTATTTTTAAGGCGTTGTCTTGTTGATGCTAGGGGAATCTTGCTCTTTATGGTTAAATATTTCTGCTAATGGGGGTTTGGTTGATGCACAATGTTGATACATAAGGCACAGTGGAGGGGAGAGAGGAAGTCAAAGGACAGAGAAATAAATTTGTTTAAATCCTTCTTGTCTTTCTATAAAATGAATTTTATTTCATAGCCAGCACTTCCACACTTTTCATGAGTCTACACATCTTGAGCCCTTCTATCTGTCCCAGTAGTTCTCCCCAGAATCCAAGGGGGCTTGTCTGCTCCGTGGAGGACGTCTGTGGCTTGGCCTCCTTGCTCCCCAGGGTGAGGGTCAACCCATGCAGACTGTTTCTTCCTTTCACATTCCTTTCAGGGTCGGAGGTCCCAACTTTACGCTTCTTCCATCCTACCACTATGTGATTTTTCTTAAAGCTTCCATTGTGAACAAATTCCTCAAGTTTCCAGTTAGTTTTCTATGAGAATTGTTCTGCATGTGGACGTATTTTTGATGTGTTTGTGTGGGAATGTGAGCTCCTTCTTCCTACTCCACTATCTTGATTTGAACCCTGAAAATAGGTTCTTTTAAAATTTCTTCACTCTACTACTGAAAATGTTTCAAAGTAGCTTTATTTGGGTAGAAAGTAAAAGGAGATAGTTAAATTGATCTGACAAACTGCCAGAATATGGGTTATAAAAGGATTGAAAATAAAAGCATTGACTAGCTGCTAAAAAATGATGACTCCAGTTAAGTTGTTAGTGAGAAAAGGTGATTACTGTGTTTTTTAAAACAGTATAGTCAAGGCTACGGTTATTCTAGTGGTCATGTATGGATGTGAGTTGGACTTTAAAGAAAGCTAAGCGCTGAAGAATTGATGCTTTTGAACTGTGGTGTTGGAAAAGACCTGAGAGTCCCTTGGACTGCAAGGAGATCCAACCAGTCCATCCTAAAGGAGATCAGTACTGGGTCTGCAAGGAGATCCAACCAGTCCAATCAGTTATTGGAAGGGCTGATGTTGCAGCTGAAACTCCAATACTTTCACCATCTGATGCAAAGAGCTGACTCCTTTGAAAAGACCCTGATGCTGGGAAAGATTGAGGGCAGGAGAAGAAGGGGACAGAGCACGAGATGGTTGTATGGCATCACTGATTCAATGGACATGGGTTTGGGTGGACACCGGGAGTTGGTGATGTACAGGGAGGCCTGGTGTGCTGCAGTTCACGGGGTCGCAAAGAGTCGGACATGACTAGTGACTGAACTGAACTGAAAATCAGGTCAGCATAAGCTTTTAGTGTACAACTTGTTCTGTAAGGATATATAAGCAACTTTACCTTATCCCATGAATCTGTTCTGTATCACCATGTTCATATGAAAGAGGAAGCTTGTCACTGCTTTGGTATTCTAGTAGACATGTGAGGTCCCAAACCTATTTTTGTGAATCCACATACCAAACTTCTTTTTAGTCATATACTTTCTCTCACAATAATCTTGAGTCATCATAAGAAAAATCTACCTGCAGATAATGCTAAATGGGTTCCCAATCTGTCCTTTGCATGCAGCTCAAGACAGAACTTTTTCATGTTATATTGCAGTACCCTAATATACCTATGTTTCTATATTAAGGCAAGGTTAGGTGGGGATAAAGCTCTGTACAACTAAGCCATTTGCAGAAGACTTCTGTATTACAATCAACATTATGGACCTGGAGGGATGTCTCTTCAAGAAAGTAGGTCAACGGGTTGAGTATGCCACATGAGCAAGGTACCTAAAATCAAGGAAAAGCCATTTACTGACATTAACAGTGTCTGAAAGAAATATTTTAAAATCTGCTCTGATCTCAAAGCCTCATGTTAACACCTTTCCTCTAAAAAAGGAAGTATCCAGGAAAAAGTTTTCACCTCATGCCCAGTGTTCACATTATAAAAATGGTGCAGACTTAGAAGATAAAACTTGGTGTTTTCTTTCCCCTTCAGCATTGGATCAATATCCAGACAGTCCATAGTTGATAATTAACTGCTTTTTAAACAGGATGAGTTGTTTGACTTATTTGTGTAACACTTTAATTTACCGAGCCACTACCTTCATAGCTGCCCCAATAGATGGCATTCCATCATTAAAAGACCATGCTACATACTTTGTGTGTCTGCTTAGTTGCTCAATTGTGTCCAACTCTTTTCTGACCCCCTTGGAATGCAGCCCACCAGACTCCTATGTCCATGGGGATTCTCCAGGCAAGAATACTGGAGTGTGTTGCCATGCCTTCCTCCAGGGGACCTTCCCAACCTGGGGATCAGACCCAGGTCCTCTGCATTGCAGGCATTCTTTACCGACTGAGCCACCAGAGAAGCCCACATCCTGTACTGAAAAATAAATTTTGGTGAAGACACCCTTTTCATTCTTCACCAATATTTATTTTCTATACACACAGATTTTCAGGAATGAATTAGGCAAGTTAAGGCCTTCTCTCTCAATATATGTAATACACATATACCCAATAATGGGCCTGAAAATATCCTCTAGAACACATATGAAAGAAATTACTCTTCTGTATTGTCACTAAATTACAGAAATTTCTGATAGAACTTTTCCAGTACCATTTTTGTCCTGATTATATGTTATTAATGTTGAAACTGTTTTTAACAAGCTTTCAACAAGTCTTTTTTTTTTTTTTTAATATTATTGCTATTACTGTTACAGATTTGACATCTGAACTGAGTCTACAAGTTCAGACCCACATGTAATGGATTGCTTCATGGTTCTTGGAAGGCTAGTGTTATCATATAATTTTATACATAAATAACTTCTGAGGATTATATCTGATGGCAGGAAACACAGGACAGAGGGGTATAATCATTAAGAGATGCTAAAATGTGCCTCAGTGTCCAAGAGACTTATCTAAGGTGGGGACCCTCCTAAGGCAAGGACTTAAGTTATTAATCTTAAGTGAGGCGGCTTCACACTACTAGGTGCTGAGTGAGCTGTAAGCCAGGTGCCTGGGACAGAAACTGACAACAGTCTCTTACACTTGGCCTTAAGGAATGCAATTCAGGATGATGCTTCTATAATTTTGGACTCTCCTCCATCTTGTATAACATTTTAAACTGAGATATTTTATAATTACTCGGAAAAAATAAAATTACCTAAATTCATTTACTAGAGAAATCAATGTTTTAAAAAGATCTGAAAACTTCAGCAACATGCAAATATATGTGCTACTGACCACTGGTAAATCAATTCAGTCCAAAAAGTTTTTTCGGATGTTTATTACTGTTCTACCTTATATGGTTTAGTTGATGTTCTGAAGACACCACACAAAATCTCCTGCACAGAACATATAGATTCTAACTCCATTCACATTGAAGTTCTTTCTCCTATTTACATTATGGAATTTTAGTGAATAGTAGTATTATTACTATTCAATCATTTTTCAGTTACTTACTTTTGTAAATTGGGAATAAAGAAGTACCAATTGTAAGATGCAAGTCTAATTAATTTACATGAAAATTAATAGAAAGTACCTTAGTGAAGATGAATACCTTGTTGACTTCATGCTAGCTAAAGTAAACTGAGCAACAATCCTTGTATACATATGTATCTAATAATTAGATAGAACATAGGTTAAAATGAGATTTTCTATGAAAACCGTATCTTACATTAAAATTGGGAAAACATGAATTATGTGCAAAAAATTTAAAAAATACACTTGAAAAAATATTTCTGAACTATGACACTGTTTACTATGGGCTCCATTCTTTTAGCAGCATTGCTCTAATCTGAAAATTAGGATTTTACCTACAATTCAGATTAACCACTAAAAGATGTCAATAGTTACAGTAGTAAGGGCATCAATGAGAGATCACAGAGAACCACCTTCTAATAATAATATAATAAACTATTAACCAGTAATCATTGTTTTATACAAGACAAAGTGAGAAAAACATTAAAAAACTAGAACAAACAAGCTACTTTATGTACCAACTGTCTTCTGTTAAAATACCTGCTATACAGCAAGAACTCAATAAATGTTCACCAAATTCAAAGAACATTTAAAACACCAATGTTATTTAAAATCAACTTTCCCCTCAGTCCTAAACTCTTGCTCTAACATAAGGTTGCTCTCAGAATTAGAATAATGGCTTATTCTACGTTTCTGGTAATTCCTAGGAGTCCATTGTTCATTAATTTTGATAGTCCTATTACTAGTTCCAGCATTAAACTCCTCACATGCTAAAATTTTCTAAT
>SJYC01064220.1:0-16466 GCA_006408675.1 Madoqua kirkii | reverse complement strand
TGGCCTTAGAATTCAGATCATATTTTCACATATACTACAAGAGTAATAAAGCACTTCCTAAAATACACAAGCACACAATAATAGAATGTTTGATAATTATAACCAGATTTACTTTCCGTTTCTGGGTCTCTGAAGCAGATTAAGTAATTTTCACAATGAAATACAAGAATGTGGATTTCTGCATTTATGTACCACGGAAAATTCTACTAAATTATAAGGCTTAACTATCCAAATATAAGAAATCCACTTACCAATTTAAGCCAAATAAAATTAGGTCTATTCTACATGAATTAAAGAATAGAATAGAATGTTATAAACTCTCAATTTTTATGATAATTCTAAATCTTTGATCAAATAGATACCTCAACTTAAATGCTACTTAAGCTTAACAAAGAGCATTTAGTCATACTGAACCATTTGAATGCATTTATCTTCAAAACAATTTCTTCAGTAATGTCTTTACTGAGGAAAGAAAAGGTCTGTTTGTTTTTTTTTTTTTTCCAAATATATAAAGATAAAGAAACTGTACACTATTTTTTCTGTATTATGAATTACCACCTTTGGTGATTCATTCTCTGAAAATAAGTAAAATGACGGCTAAACAGCTGGCTTTTACCTTGATTAAACATTAAAATAGTTATACTAATATGCTCCTCCAGTCAGCTTCACCACATTTCTAAGCCTGTAAGGAAAACTGCCTGCTTCCTCACTGAATTACACAGGAAAGGAGAAAAAAAAGACTAATTTAAAAATCCTCTCATATAGGTTTTCACCTGAATTCATATTCTGTAAATGGTCCAAAAATTCTCTGGCCAAGACTTTAGCTAAGATTGGTCCTGTGCTAGTAGTATCTCCAGGTCTCTGGCTGAAACAAATGTAAATCCTTTCTAAATATCCACTTCAAACCCAGGCTTCAATTTTTACAAATGAATTTATTCCAAGAAAATACAAATTCACAATTTGTAAATATTGTAGTATTTGTAAATATTAGTAATAATGATGATGTCAATAAAAATCACAGCCTATATAATGACAGACAACACCATAAGCAAGAAGCAGAAGAAAATCCACAAAGACTATATATTTAAATCAGATCTAGAATATAAAATGAGGATAACATAGTTTAAGGACTCTTTGCAACCCCATGGACTGTAGCCCACCAGGCTCCTCTGTCCTTGGGATTATACTGGAGTGAGTTACCATTTCCTACTCCATGTTTAAGGAGTAAAGAAATATTAAAAATTATAAAAAAGATAATAGCAATCAAAAACTTATAGAAATAAAATCAACAAAATTAAAAGTCAATGAACACATTTAACTGCAGCCTAGACAAAGCTGAATAAAAAAACTAGTAAAACTAGTATACTGAAAGATCTGTAAAAAAAATAAAGTGCAATACAGAGAGACAAAGAAATGGAAAACAAACACAAGGGTTAAAGACATGAGGAATGGAGTGTACAATTCTGACTAATCATACTTCCACAAAAAAAAAAAAAAGAGAGAGAGAGAGAGAGAGAGAGAGAGAATGAAGCTAAGACAAAAACTAGGTAAGAATTTTTTATAACTGATAAAAGATATCAGATCTAAAAAGCCCAAGAAATTTCCGTAATGATTACTCTATACCTACCTAATCACAGTATTTATAAAACGCCAAAGAACAATGTATAAACAACGAGAAAAAAATAAAGACTGTTTAAAAGACATGGGAAATTAAATGAGCAAGAAGAGTCTAAGATGCAAATTAGTAAAGTGTGTGTGTGTGCTCAGTTCTGTCCAACTCTTCTGCACCCTCATGGAGTATAGCCCGCCAGGCTCCTCTGTCCATAGGATTTCCCAGGCAAGGATAGTGGAATAGGTTGCCATCTTCTCCAAGGGATTTTCTGGACCCAGGTATCAAACTAGCGACTCGTGTTTTCTGTGCCCCCTGCATTGGCAGGTGGGTTCTTTACTGCTTGAGCCATGAGGAAAGCAAATGCTAATTCACAAATGCAAATTAGTAAGCATATAATACTAAAATTTTGATAGCATGAAGCAATAATAATAATAATTTCATCTGGGCTTTTAAAAATCATAGTAAAAATATACAACATCAGTAGCATTAAAACTGGAATGAGAAGTTTTGGTCTTTGTGTTCTAGTGCTCTTGAGCTGAAGGAAGATAAAAAGCATATAAATTATATATATTTCAGTACTAAGTTCTCATAATTTATATATTTGTATACCTGAAAGTAGAAAGTTGATAACAAAACTGAATATCCATGAAAACCATTAAACAGCATGAGCAACGAAAAGCAACTAGCCAATATGAAAACATTTTGAAGTATTAAAAAATTTGAAACCTTTATAATTGAACCAGCATTATATTGGCACGTTAACAAACAGCCTAATGAAATTTAATGGAAAAATCCAAAAACAGGACAGTTGCATGGGAGAAGAGAATATGTGACAAAAGCAGCATCTCAAATTAGGGAAAATGTTGGCTTCATATCGGATAGCCCAGTGTTAAAGACGAAATTGCTTCACTCCAAATTCCAAACATAAGTAAAAATTCAAACTGGGTCAAAAAATTAATGCAAATATCAGAAATAATCACATACAACTTGGTTATAGAGGAATTTTTCTTAATCATGATTCAAAAGTCAGGAGCAGCATAAGAATACTGATAAGATTTTCTGTCTGGCATCATATTTGTGCTACATCATTTTGTAGTTCACATCTTCTGGGAATAAAATCTTTCAGCTTTTGCTTCCCTAAAAACATCTTTATTTCTCCCTCAAGAATTAATAGTTGAAAGACTATTCCTGCAGTACTTTAGAGATGTCACTTGACTATGTTCTGGCTTACATAGATTCTGAGATGTCTGCTGTGGTATTCTACATTAGGTAATGTTTTTTTCCTCTGGTGGCCTTCAAGATTTTTTCTGTGATTTTCTGAGTTCAAATGTGATGCATCTAGATGATATAGGTGGCAGGCTGAGAGAGAGTTTAAAATTATTGTTTGTTGTTCTTTGTTCTGAGATGTTTAGATCTATGTTTAATGTCTTTCAGTATATTTGAAAAAATTCATGGCTACTGTCTTGTATTTCTTCTGCCTCACTTTGCTTCTCTTTCTGGGATTCTAACAAACTTATGTTATACAGGTTCATATTTTCTTAAAGTTCTTAGACCCTCTGTTCTATTTTCTTTTTTTTTCTGCTTGTCATTTAGTTTAGGTAATTTCTTTTGACCTACACTTGAATTCATTTATTCTTTCCTCAACTGTACTGTGCCAACTCTATGATGAGCCCATCAGAGGCATTCTTCATCTGTTACTGTATTTTTTATTTCCAGCATTTCCATTTGATTCTTTCTTAAAGTGTCCTAGCTCTCTGTTGAAATTCTCAATATATTTCAACCATGCTATCCACTTTTACCACTAGATCTTTATATGTGAACTTGATTCTACAACCTGCTTTGTCCCTTGATAGTGCATTATTTTTTCTTTTTCTTTTTCATGTGTCCATAATTCTTTGCTGAAAGCTAGATGTCATGATTATGAAAGTAAAGACAGATACTAATAAAACTGGTGCCTGGAAAATGGTGCCTTTTCTTCTGCTAGCCTTTATTGTGGGGCATATAAATAAATCTAGTCCTGAGTTAATGGGCTTGTGTTATTGCTGTTACGTGGATTGTTGCTGTCATGACCTTCAGTGTGCCACTGGCTTCATATTCCTCTGCTGTCATATTGTGTTGAAGGTGGAGCCTGGGTTGTCAGATAATATACTAGGCTTTCTGAGCCTCATTAAGGTCTCCCTCCCATTTTTTTTTTCCTCCCCCTTTCCCCATCCCCACTGCCACCAACGTCACATTTTTTTTTTTTAATACCACTGCTTAAAAATATATGTCTTAGCTTGGGAGCCATATTAAAAAAGAAAACAGAAACAGCTATGGACAGCATTTGACCCCATAGGCCACAGTCTGCCAACTCCTGAGGTAAAGAATAATCATGTTAAGCAGAGAAACAGAACACATAAGACCCAACTGAAACTTTTATAAATAAAAAATACAATGTCTGAATGGAAAATACATTTTATGGGATTAATGTCAGACTGCAGAAGACAGTGTCAAAACACACACAAAAACTGAAAAAAACGAAAAGAACAGTCAGTAATATGTGAGTCAACTGTGGATTTCCTTCAAGTGGTGTCCTTCAAGAAAACATAATGGTCGTTTCTAAAAAAATTCTCAAAGGAATTTTACAAATTTGGGAAAAAGTACAAACCCAAACTTCCAAGAAGCTTAAGAGTATGAAATGTGAAAGAAACTACTGTGTAAAATTATAATCAAATTTCTTAAAACCAGTAATAAACTACAAAGGATCAAAAGACACAAGTAAGAAAATGAAAAGGTAAGCCACAGTATAGGGAAAAGTATTTACAAATCACATATCTGATAAAGAATGTATAACTAGTATAAAGAACCCTTAAAACTCAATAAAGTAAACAATCCAATTTAAAAATGGGCAAATGATTAGAATAGACATTTTACTAAAGAAGATAGGCACCGAAGAAAGGTACATGAAAAGATCTACCATCAACAGCACTGAGGAAATCCACCAAAACTGAGATACTACTATGCAACTACTAGAATAGCTATCATGAAAAAGGTAAATAGTAAGTTTGTCAGTGAACATGCGGAGACACTGAAACCCTTATAGATAGCTGGTTAGAATTTTAAAGGTACAGTCACTTTAGAAGGAGTTTGGCAGTTCTATGTTAAACATAAAGACTCTGTCTGCAATGCAGAAGACCTGGGTTTGATCCTTGAGGTGGTAAGATCCCCTGGAGAAGGGAATGGCAACCCACTGCAGTATTCCTGCCTGAAAATTCCACAGACACAGGAGCCCACCAGGCTCCTCTTGCATGGAGTCACAAAGAGTTGGACAACTGAGAGACTAACACTATCATGAAAGTAAAAGTTGCTCTGTTGTGTCCGACTCTTTGCAATCCCATCGACTATACAGTCGGTAGAATTCTTTAGACCAGAATACTGGAGTGGGTAGCCTTTCCCTTCTCCAGGGGCTCTTCCCAACCCAGGGGTCGAACCCAGGTCTTCCACATTGCAGGTGGATTCTTTACCAGCTGAGCCACAAGGGAAGCCCAAGATTACCGGACTGGGTAGCCTATCCCTTCTCCAGGGGCTCTTCCTGACCCAGGAATAGAACCGGGGTCACCTGCATTGCAGGCAGATTCTTTATCAACTGAGCTATGAGGGAAGCCCACAACACTATCATAGGATATTGCAATTCCATCCCTAAATATCTAGCCAAAGAAAATAAAAATATTTGTCCACTTGTACACAAATGTTCATAGCCAAAAAACTGCAAACAGTCCAAATATCCATCAGTTACTACATTTACAAAATATACTGTATCTATAAAATGGATCACTATTCAGCACAAAAATAAATGAGCTACTGATGTGCTAAAACATCAATTTCAAAAACATTATTCTAAATGAAAGCACTCATATGTAAAAGCCTACATGTTGTGATATATTATTTACATGGAATGTCTAGGTATAGCAGCTATAATATTAAGATAGAAAACAGATGTTCCTTGGGCTGGGGAGAGACTAAGGATTGTTCCAAAGTGTTCAAGAGGGATATTTTAGGGGTGGA
The DNA here is from genome assembly GCA_006408675.1 of Madoqua kirkii. Classification (NCBI taxonomy): domain Eukaryota; kingdom Metazoa; phylum Chordata; class Mammalia; order Artiodactyla; family Bovidae; genus Madoqua; species Madoqua kirkii. The sequence continues at coordinate 10,810 of SJYC01064220.1, read as the reverse complement.
GAATCATAGTAATACTGGATCGTAGTAATGGCTGCACAGCTTTATAAAGTTACTGTAAATCATTTGCTGTTATTGTTTAGTCATTAAATCATATCTTACTCTTTTGCGACCCCATGGACTGTAGCCTGCCAGGCTCCTCTGTCCATAGGATTTCCCAGGTAAGAATACTGGAGTAGGCTGTGATTTTCCTTCTCCAGGGGATCTTCCCTACCCAGGGAACGATTAATAATACTTAAATTGCAAGAACTAGTGAAAATTATGCCTCAATAAAGATATAAAAGAGGTAACTAGCAGTGGGTAAGGAGTGTAGAGGTAGAGATAAAAGAAGGCTGATGATATATTCATAATTATTAAAGCTGGTGATGGGCAGTTCACTATACTATTCCTTTTAATTCTGTGTAGGTTTGAATTGTCATAATCTTAAAAATTAATAAAATGCTGCATTAACAGAGATGCAGGAAAACAGGTCCTGTCTTATATGGCTGGCAACATTGTATACTGGCTCAACCTAAACAAAGAAAATTTGGCACTATCAAAATGATAAACCTAACATTCTCTGATCCAGCAATTCTACTCCCAGGATACTTGTACAATATGCAAAAATCCTTGAAGTCAGATATTTCAGATTCAGGTCCAGATCACCACAGTAAGGCAAACATTGCAATAAAGCAAGACACAAACTTTATTTTTTTGGTTTCCAAGTGCATATAAATTTATGTTTACACTATACTATGTAGCCCATTAAGTGTGCAACAACATTAGGCATAAAAATGCATATAGCTTAATTTAAAAATATGGCTAAAAAGTGCTAACCATCATGTGAGTCTTCAGTGAGCTGTACCAGTAACATCAAAGATCACTGATTACAGATGATAATAACAAATATAATAATAATGAAAAAGTGTGAAACACTGTGAGAATTACCAAAATAAGACAAAGGCAAATTCTGTTGAGCACTAACAGACTTGCTCAATGCAAAGTTGCCAGAAACCTTCAATTTGTAAAATAGTTACCTATGAATTAAATAAAGCAAAATGCAATAAAACAAAATATACCTGTATATACATTCCTAGGGCCATTCATACATGGCAATTAATTAAGGGGTTATTGATAAAGGGTTCTTGATAGCAATGCTGCTGCTGCTGCTAAGTTGCTTCCGTCATGTTCAACTCTGCGCGACCCCATAGACGGCAGCCCACCAGGCTCTGCTGTCCCTGAGATCTCCAGGCAAGAACACTGGAGTGGGTTGCCATTTCCTTCTCCAATGCATGAAACTGAAAAGTCAAAGTGAAGTCACTCAGTCGTGTCCGACTCTTCGCAACCCCGTGGACTGCAGCCTACCAGGCTCCTCTGTCCATGGGATTTTATAGGCAAGAGTACTGGAGTGGGGTGCCATTGCCTTCTCTGCTTGATAGCAATAGATTGGAACAAAATCTAAACACACTCATTAGCAGAGTGCCAGTTAGTTAAAACTTTTACATATCCATAACATTTAAATACTCTACAGTCAATTTAATGACCGATGATAGTCCTCTGTAATAGGAAAAGATTTCCAAATGAAGAAAGGGGGCATACCATAGCACCTTTTAGCATTTTTGTAAAATGGAGGAAAAGCAAACATGATTTTTTTTGTATATGCATAAAATATCTTTGGAAGGAAACTCAAGAAAATGATTACATTGACTGCCCATGGAAACAGAAACTAGAGGACGTTTTCACTGTAAACAAAATTGAAGGATATAAACTGAACAATATCTCTTTGTGTGCTCACCATACTTCTTGATTTTTAAACCACAAACATGTATTATACCACCTACTCAAAACTTAAAAATGATACAAAAAAAATCTTAAAAACAGCTCCCTCAAAAGGTACATTATATACAGGGAAACAAAAATAAGGATGCCAGACTTTTCATCAGAAAAAAAAAAAAAAGAAGAAGAATCACACAAGCCAGAAAGCAATGGATAGACACAAGTACTAAGGTAAAAAGTCCTATCAACCAAATATAAAATCAGTGGAAATACCTTTCAGAAACAGAGGTCTTTCATCTCCATGACAATTAGCATACCACACCACAGTATCAAATCTGTCTGAATGCTGACAACATTGTGATGAGCCTACAGGATGAAAGCTTCACCCAGGGAAGCTTTATAAAGGGTAAGAGGAGTTTGCCACTAGAGAAGAAAAGAGGATCTCCCCCTTTCTTGGTGTTTGAGGAGTCAGCTTGGGGTCCAGCAAACCCCACCCTGCCCCCAGTTCAAGTGATGGTCCTCTCTGCTCCAGTCTTCTCCCCCTTCTTGGATAAACGAAGACTGACTCATTTTCAGAGGAATGACTTTACTCCTCACTGTGCTGGCCTGAGGTGTTGGAACATATGTTATTTTTCAGTGACTTCCTACAGTGGGGGTTCCTCCCTCAAGGTTGGGAGGCAATAACCACCATCCCAGGACTTCTCAATACATTTTTATTACCTAAACTGAGGAGGGTAAAAACTCTAGACATCTCTGTCAGTTATGCAGAAGACAACTGCTTAATGATTAGGTTTGACCAAGGAGGCAGTGGTAGAAAATGAAGGAGGAAGGGACCAGTAAGAGGTCTTTCCCTCCTGCTCTTCTTCTTCTGGGTCCTAGTTAGAAGTAATTATATCTCTTCCAAGGTCCCCTCTCACAAAGGTCAATACATTTTCCCCTCATCAACCATCTCCAGTCTCTGAGTTTTAGCATTCCATCTTTGTTCCTCTGTCCTTCTATTTCCAGGGAAACAGCAATTTAACTACTAGTTGCTAAGTCTAGGTTCCTCTTCTCTGTGGTCTGTTCCCTCAGATCTTCCAACAACTATGACACTGGTTCTATAAATTAAATTAAATTCCCTCTACTGAATTATCTAGCATGATTTACATTTCCCTAATTAGATCTTAATTTAAATAACCTATAAATCTTACTTATAACTTATAAATTTATCTTCACCTACTAAACCGATCTTTGGAAAACAAAATGGCAACCCACTCCAGTATTCTTGCCTGAGAAATCCCACGGACAGAGGAATCTGGCAGGCTACAGTCCATGGGATTGCAAAAGAGTAGGACACGACTAAGCGACTAAACAACAATATAAACCTATCTTAATCAAAAAGACAGAAGACAAAAATTAATTTACTTGTGATTATTCCCTCTATCACCAGCAGGAAATTATATTGCATCTCCCCAGTTCCAAAATTAGAATGGAAAACTTTTTCAAAGGTCAATGGCTTAAGAAAAATATACCCAATAGGATACAGCCAAGATGAGTGACAAATTTATTTTTATGAAATATTTTAAAAATATGAGTAAGTCTTGGTACTTTCATTCTGGAATTTTTAAATATTCAGATGTAATTTTACATATAACATATATTAGTTCAGGTATATAATGATAATTCAATGCATGCATATATTGCAAAATGATCACCACAACAGTCTAGCTTAACATCCATCACCACATATAGCCACAGTGTTTTTTTCCCTATGATAAGAACTTGGAAGATCCACTCTCTTAGCATCTTACAAATTTATACTAAAATATTAACTAGTCACCAAGATATACATACATCCAATGACCTGTTTATAACTGGAGTTTGTATAACCTCTTAACCATCTTCACCCATTTGGCCTACCCTCAACCCCCACCTCAGAGAAGGCAATGGCAACCCACTCCATTACTCTTGCCTGGCAAATCCCATGGACGGAGGAGCCTGGTAGGCAGCAGTCCATGGGATCGCAAGGAGTCAGACATGACTGAGCGACTTCACTTTCACTTTTCACTTTTACGCACTGGAGAAGGAAATGGCAACCCACTCCAGTGTTCGTGCCTGGAGAATCCCAGCGACAGCAGAGCCTGGTGGGCTGCCGTCTATGGGGTTGCACAGAGTTGGACATGACTGAAGCGACTTAGCAGCAACCCCCACCTATGGCAACCACTAATCTGTTCTCTCTCTGAGTTCAGTTTTGTTTTAGATTCCACAACAGAAATCATTATGGTGTTTGTCTGACTTATCTCACTTAGCATAATACCCTCAAAGTCTATACATATTGTCACAAATGGCAAAAATGCATTCTTTTTTATGGCTGATGAGTTAGTGTTTATAGACATATGAATACACATATACATACATATCACATCTCTTTTTCCTTTCCTGTGATGATGGACATTTAGGTTGCTTTCATACCTTGGCTACTGCAAATAATACAGCAATGAACATAGGGGTGTGATATTTTTTGAGCTAATAGTTCTGTTTCTTTCATATTAATACCCAGAAATGGAATTGCTCTACCATATGGTAGTTTTTTAACTTTTTGAGGAGCGTCCATAGCAGTGCTTTCCATAGTGGTGGTACCAATTTACATTCCCCAAAACAGTGCACAATGATTCCCTTCACTCCACATCCTTGTAATGCTTATTACTTCTTGTCTTTTTGATAACAGCCACTCTGACAAATGTGAGGTATAAGAACTTGGAAGATCCACTCTCTTAGCATCTTACAAATTTATACTAAAATATTAACTAGTCACCAAGATATACATACATCCAATGACCTGTTTATAACTGGAGTTTGTATAACCTCTTAACCATCTTCACCCATTTGGCCTACCCTCAACCCCCACCTCAGAGAAGGCAATGGCAACCCACTCCATTACTCTTGCCTGGCAAATCCCATGGACGGAGGAGCCTGGTAGGCAGCAGTCCATGGGATCGCAAGGAGTCAGACATGACTGAGCGACTTCACTTTCACTTTTCACTTTTACGCACTGGAGAAGGAAATGGCAACCCACTCCAGTGTTCGTGCCTGGAGAATCCCAGCGACAGCAGAGCCTGGTGGGCTGCCGTCTATGGGGTTGCACAGAGTTGGACATGACTGAAGCGACTTAGCAGCAACCCCCACCTATGGCAACCACTAATCTGTTCTCTCTCTGAGTTCAGTTTTGTTTTAGATTCCACAACAGAAATCATTATGGTGTTTGTCTGACTTATCTCACTTAGCATAATACCCTCAAAGTCTATACATATTGTCACAAATGGCAAAAATGCATTCTTTTTTATGGCTGTGAGTTAGTGTTTATAGACATATGAATACACATATACATACATATCACATCTCTTTTTCCTTTCCTGTGATGATGGACATTTAGGTTGCTTTCATACCTTGGCTACTGCAAATAATACAGCAATGAACATAGGGGTGTGATATTTTTTGAGCTAATAGTTCTGTTTCTTTCATATTAATACCCAGAAATGGAATTGCTCTACCATATGGTAGTTTTTTAACTTTTTGAGGAGCGTCCATAGCAGTGCTTTCCATAGTGGTGGTACCAATTTACATTCCCCAAAACAGTGCACAATGATTCCCTTCACTCCACATCCTTGTAATGCTTATTACTTCTTGTCTTTTTGATAACAGCCACTCTGACAAATGTGAGGTGATATCTCATTGTGGTTTTGATTTGCATTTCCCTGATGATGAGTGATGTTGAACACATTTTCATATACCTGCTGGCCATCTTCATGTCTTCTTTGCAAAACTATCTATTCTTATCTGCCCATTTTTTAAAATCTGATTTTTCTTTTTTGCTATTGAGTTGTATGCATTCTTTACACTTTTATATTTTGCAGAACAATCCCTTATCAGACATATAATTTGCAAATATTTTCTCTCATTCAATAAAGTTGCTTTTCATTTTACTGATGGTTATCTTTGCTGTGCAGGAACTTTTTAGTTTCATATAGTCTTACATGTTGATTTTTCCTTTTGTTTCATTTGATGTGGTGTCAAAAAAAAAATTATCACTAAGAACAACATCAAAAAACTTACCACTTGTGTTTTCTTCTGGGAGTTTGATAGTTTCAGGTCTTTCATTTGATTCTTTTATCCACTGTTAGTTGATTTTTGTGTATGGTCCAGTTTTCCCAAAACCATTTCCTAAAGAGACTCTCCAACCCCCACTGTATGTTCTTGGCTCCTGTGTTATAAATTAATCGACTATATATGTGTTGGTTAATTCTGAGCTCTCTATCCTGTTTGATGACCTATATGTCTGCTTTTATGTCCGTATCATACTGTTTTGATTACATAATTTTGTAACATATAGTTGACCCTTGAACAATCCTTGAACTGCACAGGTCCATTTATACCTTGATTTTTCTCCCCTAAATATATACTATAGTACTACACAATCTTTGGTTGGTTGAAATCCGTGGATGTGGAACTTCAAATGCAAGGGCTGATGGTAAAGTTACTTTTCACTGCACAGTGGATGGGAGAGGTGGTGCCCCTAACTTCCTCATTGTTCAAGGGTCAACTGTAATTTGAAATTAGGAAGTATGATTCCTTCAGCTTTTTCCTTCTCAAGTCGCCTTGCCTATTTAGGGTCTTTTGTGGTTCCATACAAATTTTAGGAATGGTTAGTTCTATTTCTGTCAAAATTTTAATGTATTGTTGCAATAATTAATGTATAGTTGCTAATATTTGATTGAGAATTTATACATCTGTTTTCATCGGACATTGGCTTGTAATTTTCTTTCATGATATCCCTGTCTGGTTTTGATACTAAGGTAATGTTGGCCTCATAAAATGAGTCTGGAAGTGTCCTGTTCTCTTCTATTTTGGGGTGAGTTTGAGAAAGATTTATATTAATTGTTTGAATGTTTGGTAGAGTGTCCCAGTAAGGCTGTCTGGTCCTGAGTTTTTGTTTGTTGAGAGGTTCTGAATTACTGATTCAATCTTACTAGTAACTGTACTGTTCAGATTTTCTATTTCTTCATGATTCACGCTTAGTAGGCACTATGTTTATAGGAATTTATCAATTTCTTCAGTTTTTCAATTTATTGGGGTATAATTCTTCATAGCACATACAGCCCTGCTTATCCATAGGTACAACACATCCATGGATTCAGTCTACCACATATGGAAAATACTGGAAGGGAAGGGAAATTCCAGAAGGTTCCAAAAAACAAAACTTGAATTTGCTGAATACTTGCAACCCACTCCAGTGTTCTTGTCTGGAGAATCCCAGGGACGGTGAAGCCTGGTGGGCTGCTGTTTATGGGGTTGCATAGAGTCGGACATGACTGAAGTGACTTAGCAGCAGCAGCAGTGATTTACATAGTTTTTACTCTGTATTTGCAATGATCTACATAGCATTTACATTGTACTATATAAGTAATCTAGAGATGATTGCAGATACCATGTTATTTTATATGAAGGACTTGAGCATCTGTGAATTTGGGTATCTCTGGAGAAATCCTGGAATATGCAGTGAGATTGCTGTAATCTCCGATTATCCTTTTCATTTCTGTGGAATTGGCTATAACAACTCCTCTTGTTTCTGACTTTGAGTCCTTTCTCTTTTTTTTCTTGGTGAGTCTAGTTGAAAGTTTGTCAATTTTATCTTCTCCAAAAACCAGCTCTTAGTTTCATCAATCTTTTTAGTTTCTATTTCATTTAGTTCCACTCATCTTTAGTTACATGTTCCCTTCTACTGACTTCCCTGGTGGCTCCGATGATAAAGCATTTGCCTACAATGTGGGAGACGTGGGTTTGATCCCTTTGTCAGGAAGATCCTCTGGAGAAGGAAATGGCAACTCGCTCCAGTACTCTGGCTTGGAAAATCCCATGGACAGAGGAGCCTGGTAGACTATAGTCCATGGGGTCGCAAAGAGTCAGACATGACTGAGCAACTTCACATTCATTCATTCCCTTCTACTGACTTTGGGCTTCATTTGTTGTTCTTGTTCTGATTCCTAAGAATATAAAGTGAGGCAACACTGTTTGAGATCTTTTTTTCTTTGATGTAAATATTTATTGCTATGAACTTTCCCCTGAGAACTCCTGCCATATACCATAAGTTTTGATATGCTGTATTTCTATTTTCACTTTTCTTAGTACTTTTTAATTTTTCTTTTTTTGTTGACTGTCAGTAGCATGTTGTTTAATCTCCACAATTTGTGAATTTTCCAATTCTCTTCTTGTAATTGATTTCTACTCTCATATCATTGTAGTTAGAAAAGATGCTTGATATGATTTCATTTTTCTAAATGGTTTAAGACTTGTTTTATGGACTAACATATGATCTATCTATCCTATGCATTTGAGAAGAATGTGTATTCTGTTGCTTTTAGATAGAATATTCTGTATGTCTGTTAAGTATATCTGGTCTAATTGTCATTCAAAGCCAATGCTACCTTATTGATTTTGTCTGGATGATCCACCGATTAATTAAAGTCCTTTACTATTGTATTGCTTGCCTATTTCTCCCTTTAGATCTAATATGTGCTTTATGTATCTGGGTGTACCTGAGGGAGTTTACAATTTCTGTATAAGGAGCAATGAGCAAAATTTTGTCAAATTTTCAAAAAACAAAAATATATTTCTTATTTGTTTGTTTTTTCTTCTGACTTCATTCCACAGTGAAAGTCAACAGTATAATGATATAGTCTAGTTCTGTCAAACAAAGCTACTACAGGAAGGAAATCAAAAGAATTATTAAGCTTTCCTTCCTTTAGTTAGAAAAAAATACCATTTTTAAAACTACACACATTCATCCTTCTAGATTTTAATAGGTACTACAGGTGAGAATAGAGGATGTCATCTGATCACTTCACCTCTGCCAAAACAAATATACCAGTTAATAATCTCTGTATCTTTTTGCCTTTAAGATGACTACAGTCTCAACGACTTCACTCCAAAATTAACAAAAGGAGTAATAAAACCCAAAATTATAAGGAAAAAAGATGCCAGTCCACATATAGCACCAAATGAAATGCTGAACATTTAAACATGGTCAACATAAGTAAATGCATATAGGTCTGTCTGATTTGACTTTAAACATGACAAATCCTGAAAGCAAAATATTCTAATGTAATAGCAAAGAAAAAACAATGTTTAGAGAATTTAGTAAGGGAGTTTAATTAAGAGCCCCCCAGTGAGCTCAAAAGGGATTTCTTCCTTAGAGAAAATAAAGAAAGAGAAAGCTAGACAATCTTCATTTCTCTATAAAATAAAGTTCACGTGCCACAAATGATTAGTAAAGATAATGAATACAAAATTGGAGAAGGTTCAAAATAGTTGAAGAGTCAAGAAGTAATAGAAGTGTTACATGTTATAGAGAAAGGATATACTGACTGAGGCCTACAAAACTAACAGCTTTAATGGAGCCTTTGTTGTTGTTTAGTCACTCAGTCTGTCCAATTCTTTGTGACCCAATGGACTGTAGCCCACCAGGCTCCTCTGTCCATGGGATTCTCCCAGCAAGAATACTGGATTCGGTTGCCATTCCCTTCTCCATTTGTGGGGCCTACCATCAACCCCCCCACCAAAACAAAAGTCCTTTAGAATTAGCCTTTTTTCCTTTGATTTCTAGGCTGTCCCTTAAATTAGTTGAAACCTGGCCTTAAGTCATAAATACAACCAAATAAAATATGGTTTAACACAGTAGAGACCGAAGTTAGGCTCAAAGCCTATGTCTGAAGTATGGTACAATACAGCAACATAATCAGAAATGGTCACTGATCTCTCATTATATGTGTGCCCCAAGACAGTCTAGCCATTCTTATTAAGAGGTAGAGTATACCCACTTAGTTCCATGAAAAAGAAGGCCTTTTGATCTTCTCTTGCTATGCAAATTGGCATACTTTTTATTTTTTAAAGGCATTATACTTTTAATATTTGCCAGTGTATATACTAAATGCTGCTAGCTGAACTAGTTCTCGCCTCCAGTAGATCATGTGGGTCCTTTTAGACCTAATGACTGCCAAACAAATTATTACTTCCATTACTGAACCCTGCCTGGAATGCTGAAATTATGAACATTTACTTTCTGCCCAGATAAAAGAGGATAGAAAGGAAACATTAAAGTTTGCTTTTATATAAAACTGATAAAGTTTACATTGTCTGAAGGCCCACTTAGTTAAAGGTGTTTGGCTTTGTTCTACTTGGAAAACTTAGAAATCAATATTTAACTGATCTAAAACAAGAAAACGTTAGGAAAAAATAAACAGAATTTAATTAGCTTAGATGTGCAAAAATCCCTGAACTTCTCAGGTCTCAGTTTTTTATCTATAAAAAGGAATTAATTTGAGGTCCTTTTTAGTGCCAACACATATGTACACACACGGTAAAATTTTCATTTCTTTAGAAAATACAGCTTACAAGGAAAGTCAACCCAGATAAAAATTATAATTAGTCCATTTAAGAAAATTCCCTACATGACTATTCATTTCTGTAGAATGTAAAAAAAAACACTCAGGTAAGAATACAAAAAAACAGAATCCAGTTTCGATTCTGTAAAGAACATCTTAGAAAAATTATAGATTGTAGAATCTCCCAGCCTATAGAAGGTATATCTTCACATAAATATTAATTTACAAGGTGTGTATTGGTTTTTATGAAAGTGAACATATATAGACCAGGACAATACTACCAGAGAATATAGTGACTTTAACATATTACATATTATATATAATATATATTAACGTAAGACATAATGTTATAGATACTACTACTTTAGCTTGCCTGTACATTTTTGGTTAAGTGAATAAAACTAGGAAAATACATGATATACATCTTAATAAGAATTCTAAAAATATGAGTTATAGTGAAATACATTAATATCCTGACATCCTGGCCAAGCACTTTGAACATTCTGTTTGCCATTCCTGGAAGTTTCTTTTGCTCTTTTATTTATTTTACTCCCATCATTCCTTTAAAATTTAGCTACAGTATTAGTTCACCAAGCATATCTTCCCTGACCTCCCAGACCAAGGTCCCCTGTTGTATTCTC
>SJYC01064219.1:0-37485 GCA_006408675.1 Madoqua kirkii | reverse complement strand
GGCCTAGCACTGTCCATCTTAGATATGATTTACTTTTGCTTATTAAATTATTCTTTTCATGTGCAGTAGTAAAAAAAAAGCTAGCAAGGAATAAAAGTCAACAAAGGACTTTAAAAATCTGTTTAAGTACTTTTGAAAACTTTAAAAACATTTTCACATTACAATAAAAAAGTGAAATATTATATAGATCAAAGTGAAGTAATCAAAATTGGGAGAAATAATCCAAATAGACACTGAATCAAGAATAGAACTTATTGTTTAAAATTAATCTATTTCTTTCAGTATTTTTTTCTTCTCTTCAGAAATTAGCAGAGAATAATTGAAAATGTTTTGGTAGCTTTCAAAGTATCATATAAAAATATTTTTTGAAATGACATCCATTATTTTTGTCTACCTACCTAGCCAGCTCTCTATCTCACTACCTCATTCACTTCTTGAGTAAACTCCTTACCTTTCAACAAATGGTCCTCACGTGGTAGCCAATGTAGCACCTTCCTTTCCCCTTTTTACCCTAGCTATGGAGTGTGTTTACTATCAGACAGGCAAAACTCTTATCACACTCTCCTCAACACAGTGGTTACTTCAAGCCACAGGCAAATAACCTCAGCCAGGCCTGAGTTCCCAAAATGTTTTGGGAAATAGAAGTGGGAGCAGAGGGTTTCTTTTCCTTTGGAGAAAGTAACTTAATCCCAGAATTGTCAGCAGCCCAAGAGAATGAAGCCAAATAAGAAGTGATGGAAAGTGACCAATTCTAGGTATTTTATTCTCTGAATTCAGAAAATCCTGAAACTTGTTCTAGTCCTTGCTTTTCCATGGTTTAGTCATCTAGTAAATTCCTCCACACCATTCTTATTTTGTTCAAACTAGCCTGGGTAAAGATTTGTCACAGTGGTTACTTCAAGCCACAGGCAAATAACCTCAGCCAGGCCTGAGTTCCCAAAATGTTTTGGGAAATAGAAGTGGGAGCAGAGGGTTTCTTTTCCTTTGGAGAAAGTAACTTAATCCCAGAATTGTCAGCAGCCCAAGAGAATGAAGCCAAATAAGAAGTGATGGAAAGTGACCAATTCTAGGTATTTTATTCTCTGAATTCAGAAAATCCTGAAACTTGTTCTAGTCCTTGCTTTTCCATGGTTTAGTCATCTAGTAAATTCCTCCACACCATTCTTATTTTGTTCAAACTAGCCTGGGTAAAGATTTGTCAATTATAATCAAGAAGTCCTAATATTTTCCTAATAGTTCGTGGGGTCGCTACGAGTCAGACACGACTTCACTTTCACTTTCACTTTTCACTTTCACGCATTGGAGAAGGAAATGGCAACCCACTCCAGTGTTCTTGCCTGGAGAATCCCAGGGACAGGGGAGCCTGGTGGGCTGTCGTCTATGGGGTCGCATAGAGTTGAAAACGACTGAAACGACTTAGCAGCAGCAGCAGCAGCAGGGTAAAACTGACAAATAGAAATTGTATATATTTAAAGCATACAACGGTAATCATAATTAAGCCAGTTAATATATCCATCACTTCACATACATATAAACTTTTAAAGAAGCATAATATACATGCTCTCTTTAAAATTTATATGTATAAATCATATATATAAATCAAAAAACCATAAAGTTCGTATATATGAAATCTACACATCTTCAAGATTTAAAAATGCTAAGTGTACAGAAACACTTCAACCCTGTCTCTTACTGCCAATGCCCCAGAATTAACAACTTCAGTATTTTTACTAGTTACTGACAATAAGCTTTGCTAGTATTTCTTGATTTACCAATTTTAACTATTATCTCTTAAATTCTTGCTATGATAAAAAAAGAATTTAACTCCTCACACAACCGATTTCATCCTCCCAACAGTTATTCATTATTATTCCTCTTTTATTTATCTTTGTAACTTTACTTACACTTTTATTTATGGTTTCCTGTACTACTGAAACTCCACTTTGTAAAATACAAAATAAAGAAAGGTATTAGTGCCCTTGTCCTTCATTTTCAACTCACAGTTTCCACTAAAGAATCTTACACTGAAAGGCTAATAATTTTCCTCTGGTCTGTAACTGTAACTATTTGTGCTTTTATAAGCTTAAAGTCAATAAGCATCGTGCGTGTGTGTGTGTACGTGTGCACTAAGTCACTTCAGTCATACCTCTTTGTGACCCAAAGGACCATTACCCGCCAGGCTCCTCTGTCCATGGCATTCTCCAGGCAAGAACACTAGAGTGGGTTACCATGCCATTCTAGATGTGTATAAGAGACAGGCCTAGCACTGTCCATCTTAGATATGATTTACTTTTGCTTATTAAATTATTCTTTTCATGTGCAGTAGTAAAAAAAAAGCTAGCAAGGAATAAAAGTCAACAAAGGACTTTAAAAATCTGTTTAAGTACTTTTGAAAACTTTAAAAACATTTTCACATTACAATAAAAAAGTGAAATATTATATAGATCAAAGTGAAGTAATCAAAATTGGGAGAAATAATCCAAATAGACACTGAATCAAGAATAGAACTTATTGTTTAAAATTAATCTATTTCTTTCAGTATTTTTTTCTTCTCTTCAGAAATTAGCAGAGAATAATTGAAAATGTTTTGGTAGCTTTCAAAGTATCATATAAAAATATTTTTTGAAATGACATCCATTATTTTTGTCTACCTACCTAGCCAGCTCTCTATCTCACTACCTCATTCACTTCTTGAGTAAACTCCTTACCTTTCAACAAATGGTCCTCACGTGGTAGCCAATGTAGCACCTTCCTTTCCCCTTTTTACCCTAGCTATGGAGTGTGTTTACTATCAGACAGGCAAAACTCTTATCACACTCTCCTCAACACAGTGGTTACTTCAAGCCACAGGCAAATAACCTCAGCCAGGCCTGAGTTCCCAAAATGTTTTGGGAAATAGAAGTGGGAGCAGAGGGTTTCTTTTCCTTTGGAGAAAGTAACTTAATCCCAGAATTGTCAGCAGCCCAAGAGAATGAAGCCAAATAAGAAGTGATGGAAAGTGACCAATTCTAGGTATTTTATTCTCTGAATTCAGAAAATCCTGAAACTTGTTCTAGTCCTTGCTTTTCCATGGTTTAGTCATCTAGTAAATTCCTCCACACCATTCTTATTTTGTTCAAACTAGCCTGGGTAAAGATTTGTCAATTATAATCAAGAAGTCCTAATATTTTCCTAATAGTTCGTGGGGTCGCTACGAGTCAGACACGACTTCACTTTCACTTTCACTTTTCACTTTCACGCATTGGAGAAGGAAATGGCAACCCACTCCAGTGTTCTTGCCTGGAGAATCCCAGGGACAGGGGAGCCTGGTGGGCTGTCGTCTATGGGGTCGCATAGAGTTGAAAACGACTGAAACGACTTAGCAGCAGCAGCAGCAGCAGGGTAAAACTGACAAATAGAAATTGTATATATTTAAAGCATACAACGGTAATCATAATTAAGCCAGTTAATATATCCATCACTTCACATACATATAAACTTTTAAAGAAGCATAATATACATGCTCTCTTTAAAATTTATATGTATAAATCATATATATAAATCAAAAAACCATAAAGTTCGTATATATGAAATCTACACATCTTCAAGATTTAAAAATGCTAAGTGTACAGAAACACTTCAACCCTGTCTCTTACTGCCAATGCCCCAGAATTAACAACTTCAGTATTTTTACTAGTTACTGACAATAAGCTTTGCTAGTATTTCTTGATTTACCAATTTTAACTATTATCTCTTAAATTCTTGCTATGATAAAAAAAGAATTTAACTCCTCACACAACCGATTTCATCCTCCCAACAGTTATTCATTATTATTCCTCTTTTATTTATCTTTGTAACTTTACTTACACTTTTATTTATGGTTTCCTGTACTACTGAAACTCCACTTTGTAAAATACAAAATAAAGAAAGGTATTAGTGCCCTTGTCCTTCATTTTCAACTCACAGTTTCCACTAAAGAATCTTACACTGAAAGGCTAATAATTTTCCTCTGGTCTGTAACTGTAACTATTTGTGCTTTTATAAGCTTAAAGTCAATAAGCATCGTGCGTGTGTGTGTGTACGTGTGCACTAAGTCACTTCAGTCATACCTCTTTGTGACCCAAAGGACCATTACCCGCCAGGCTCCTCTGTCCATGGCATTCTCCAGGCAAGAACACTAGAGTGGGTTACCATGCCATTCTCCAGGGGATCTTCCCAACTCAGGGACTGAACCCACGTGTGTTACGTCTCCTGCAATGGCAGGTGGGTTCCTTCCCACGAGGGCCACCTGGGAAGTACCCTAAGCATCATGTATATGAAGAATATATAAATAATATTTATATAAATAACTTTCAGTGCATATTTAAGTGAGTTATCACTCTGTATCCTTTTCCTATTCAGATTATTTTTAATTTTCCTGGAGTATCTAATTGCTTTTTTATTTCCTTTACCTTGTCTACTTATATTATTACCTTAAATGGTTCCAAAATCTCAAGGTTAGTTTCAAATCTCCTACTGAATACTTCGTTCTTGAAGTGACATATCTGTAAGACCTACTATTCAGCAGTGACCCTGGAACTTCTCTCCTTTCTATCTTAAGTAAAAAGTACTGTTTTCTAGATCCACTGTCATATGATCTCAAAGTTAGCTTCAAATCTCTTACTGAATACTTCCCTCTTGAAGTGACATATCTGTAAGAACTACTATTCAGCAGTGACCCTGGAACTTTTCTCCTCTCTATCTTAAGTAAAAAATACTGTTTTCTAGATACACTGTCATATGTCTTTTTATATTATAACCCATTTTTCTAGAGCACATTCTCTAATAACTTCTTAAGAAAGAAAATGTGGACAAATCAATCTCTCAGGTCCTTACATAACTGGAAATGCTGTTTCTACTCTCCTACTATACTGAAGAGTTTGGATGAGTATAAAATTCTACACTGAAAATAAATCCTCATTAAAACTGTAGAGACACTGAATTATTATTTTCTACCATCCACTGTTGGTTGTGTGAAAATTGATACCAATCTGATATTCATTTCTTTTTAGGTGGCCTAGTTTTTTCTCTCTAGAAGGTATTCACATCTGTTTTTTCATTCTTGGTATTTTCAAGTTGCAAAATGATGTATTTATCTGAGTATTTTTTTCTAGTCAATATGCTAAGCACTTCTTGGGCTCTTTCAGTCTGGAAGTTTAAATTTGTTTCTGGGAAATTATTTTATTGTATCTCTGAAAATTTCCTCCAACATATATTCTGTAAATTCCTTTTCTAGAACTCCAACTAGTTAAATAATGAACCTCCTTCATGAGGTCACTGCATCAGTTTTTTTTCTGACACATTCCTTCATTTTGGTTTTGTTTTACATTCTGGATCATTCAACTTCCCAACTCCCTAGAGAATTCTAAATTTTAACCATCATATTTTCTTAATTTCCACAAACTTATTTTTGGTATCTCATTATTTCTTTCACACAGCATGATATGTTGCTGTTTTAATGTCCTACAAATCTCAACTCTCTCTGAAAAGGCAAATTATAGATTTTATATTTCCCTTCTAATTTTTAGTTTTCAACATTAACAGTATTTCTCCCAGAATTTTTTAAGTTTGTTTTCATTGTGTTTTTTCCATGATGAAGTCATCCCTCAAATGTCTGATAATTTTTGAATATCCATTAATATCTAAGGATTAATTGGGAACCCTATGAGCATGTTTAGAGTTTGTTAATTGATAAGCTTTTTCTTTGGGATAATTAAGTAAAGAGATAGCTGTCTCAAAGAAAAACCTTTAAATGCCAGAATACAAGGTCCTGTTCCAAAGTAATTTAATTTCTTTAGAGAAAAAAAGAAAATATCAATGCTGTTTCCCCACCTAACAGGCCCTAAGGTCTGGTGAGTAACCTGAATGGAAAAACTGCAATTAATTCCTTCATCTGTATTCTCTCAAAGTATCTCATTCCCTACTCTCTATTTAATGCCTTGCATGTTCGAAGTCTATACCTCCTTAGGATTCCAAGGGGGAGGCATGACAGATAATCTTCCTCCCATCTTATAAGGCTAGGATAATTTTGTTTTATAAGCTACCCACAGTTTCAAAAAATGTTTTACAAATAATAAAGTATACACATACATAAAAGTAAATATACAAAACAACACGAGTTGCACAAAATAATACTTTTTCTGTGAGACACACTCTGATATTTTCTGTTGTATTTTGCAATGCTGATAAATGAATTCACAATCCACTAATGCGATATGAGTCTAATTTAAGGAGCCAAAAATAATTTAAAACATTAAGTGGTGACTTGCTCTGCCATGTTTCAAAGACCACTCCTCTATTTTCTTTCCCAAAGAAAACTGCTGAAATCTTTTCATTCACTGATGACTCTCCTCTATTTTCTTTTCACTGTATTTCCCTTTTCTACTTCTTTACTACTTTAGTAGGATCTAGGAGAGTAAAAAGGATAAATACAAGTGCTCATTTTGTGATCTTTAACTCAAAGTCCTTTACAAGTGTTTTTAAAAACCAAAGTTTCCTAACCTCTTTCTGACCTGATCTAAGTTCCCTCTGCTAACTATGACAGCCTCAACTGCTCTTGGGACTTACAATTAAAGTTTGCCAAGAGACTCTGGAGAAAAAGGAATGTAAAGTGCTAACAGTAAACCTAAAAATCTTTATAACTATTCCATTTAACTCTAAAGCTAAAAGTAAAATTATGGCTAAATGTTCAAAATTAAATCTAAAGCCTTACATGAAGAAATGGAAATTTCTTTTTGAGGAAAGACTTTAAGAAAGGTTCTGTCTGCAAAAAAAAAAAAAAAAAAAAAATCAAAAAACAATTCTCAGATCAAAAAAAAATACTTTGATGAGAAGTAAAGAGTACTTACAAAGCAAGGCTACTCAAAACATATTGTACGTGCTCACATTCATCTGGGAATGATGCACTGGCTGATGTAAAACAGCAAAGTGCCGTCTGAAGAACCTGAAGCTGTGGCAGAGGAACCTGCCATCTTCCAGCATAATCTTCAACCACCTGATAAGGAAGCAATCCAAAAAGTACATTATTAGAGAAAATGTTAAATTTGGATAAAACCTACCATTAAAACATTAGTTCAGCATGAACACAAATGATTTAGGAGGGGGAAAAAGTTCTTTATTGTTTGTTGTTGTTTAGTTGCTAAGTTATGTCCACTCTTTTGTGACTCCATAGACTGTAACCCACCAGGCTCCTATGTCCATGGGATTTCCCAGGCAAGAATACTGGAGTGGGTTGCCACTTCCTTCTCCAGGGGATCTTCGAACACACATCTCCTGCACTGGCAGGTGAATTCTTTACTGCTGAGTCACCAGTGAAGCTCCTCTTTATTGTTTAGTTCACTGTATACATCTGAAAATAAAATGAACTATTATCTAAAAATGTGGGACAAAATTATAATATAAAGGACTATATGGTTCAACTGCCAAATCTTTATCAAACGTTGTAATAAAATGCTTTCACATCCTATATCTAGCTTTTTCCAAAGTACAAATTATCAAATATTAAGATAGCTAGACAGCAGAAGATAGTAATAAATAAAATTAGAAATAAGCATCCGTTATTATCATTATAATTTATATAGAACTGAACTAAACATTCTGGCAACAAATGAGTATTAAAGATAAAATGGTATGATACTCTTTTATAAACTGTACCATATTATGGGGAAAAGATTACAAAATAAAATCAGTCTTGGCTCTGTCACTTAACTAGTTTTATGAATTTGGGTATGTCATCTACCTTCTTTGTGCGTTAGTTCCTCATCATAACATGAAGATAACAATGCTTATCTTGCAGATTTACTCTGAGGCTAAACTGGGAACAATTTATGAGACAACAATTTAAAACTACCAATTGCTATAAAATGTTAATTATTAAAAAAAATAAAATGTTAATTATGATCTCTCATATGCAAGACTACTGTATTCAAACTATTATATTCTAGAAATTCATCTTGTAAAACCAGTTGGCAAACAACAGCATGTAGGCCAAAATCAGCCTACCACCATCTTTGTATGACCTACAATCTTTGTGAAATGGGCTTTACACTTTCAAATGGTTGAAAAAAAATTTGTGGTGCATGAAAATTACATGAAATTAAAATTTCAATATCCATAAAGTCTTACTGCAACATAACCAGGTTTATCCATTTACATATTATATAATCTATGGCTGCTTTCCTGCTTTAACAGGTTGAGCCGTTATGATGAAATCATATGGCTAACAAAGTCTAAAATATTTAATATCTGCCCCTTTACGAAAAAGCTTGCCAACTCCTGATTTATAGCTGGTAAAACTAGAGAAGAGTAGAACAGCCAAGAACATTTAGAGCTCAAGGACTTTTCATACTCATCACTTCCTGTTACAGGTAATTTTCCATGGGTCCTTGTATTTCCAGTTTTAAAAGAGACCCAGACTGCCTTTATCCTTTCAAAGATGTTTATAGGAAACAGCCTTGAAATACAGAGATGATGTCTCTCTTCAAAGCAATGGCTCTCTCTGGAGCAAAGGTCAGGCAGATAGGCTTGCCCACTATTATAAAATATTGCTGCTGTTTGTTGCTGTTTAGTTACTAAGTTGTGTCTCACTATTCTGCGACTCTGTGGACTATAGCCCACTAGGCTCCTCTATCCATGGGATTTAAGATTAGGAGTCCCCAAGCTTGGTTTCCTAAGCTGTGACATAAACTGACTATGAGTTCAGGATTCACATGGACCACTCACATAACCTTTGTGATACTTGAGAAGCAAACAGAACCACCATGAACTTAAAGCTCATGTGTTTGTTGTGCTATAAAAATAATAGAGTCTGCTATCGCTGACCCAGGAGTTTCTTTGGCCAGCATTTGTGAAAATATGGCAATCTATCTTAGATAAAATCCCTGACTTTTCAGTTCTTTGCCAATTCCAAATTTTCACACCAGGTGCTAGTATGTCTCCCATGTTTCTAGGAGCACGTATAGATAAAGAAGAAAGCTAGACAGCATCAGCTCTATGAACTTGTATCCCCCTTCTATTATCTAGTACTTCTTAATCTGGGAATTAAAAACTACTACTGACTATAATGATCCCAAGTAGGACAGATTTTTCCAACCACTATAGGCAAAAAAAAAAAAAAAAAAAGAGGAGGAGCAGCATGTAAATGGTGGTTTCCTGGATTTTAATCTTCTAAAGTGTTTGACCAACTTTATTGCCTTTTTCTGGCCCACATAAAACCTCTCTGGTGCCACATTAAAAATAGGTACCTATCAAACTCACATTTTTCTATCTTTAGTTTGCCCTAATACATTTCTACTTAGAACCTTATTCACTTCCTATTTATGGCCTGGGTTTATCTCCTTAGAAGAGAATCTTTCTACTTTTTCAGGTTCGATAATCACTGTAGCTTCCCTTATTCACCAAGATTCAGCTATTAATATCCCACCTGATCCATTTGAACCCAAAATAGTAAAACTATTTGTGTGCAGTACTTCCAATATGCTTCCCATAATACACCTGAAGGAAAATAAATAAAACTAGTTGAAATTTATAAGCAGTTGGCCTTCAGTATCTGCAGAGGTTTGGTTATAGGATCCCCCAGTTCAGTTCAGTTGCTCAGTCATGTCCGACTCTTCGACCCCACAGACGGCAGCATTCAAGGCTTCCCTTTCCATCAACTCATGTTCACTGAGTTGGTAATGCCTTCCACATCTCATCCTCTGTCGTCCCCTTCTCCTCCTGACTTCAGTCTTTCCCAGCATCAGATCTTTTCCAGTGAGTCAGCTCTTTGCATCAGGTGGCCAAAGTAATGGAGTTTCAGCTTCAGCATCAGTCCTTCCAATGAACATTCAGGACTGATTTCCTTTAGGATGGACTGGTTTGATATCCTTGCAATCCAAGGGACTCTCAGAGTCTTCTCCAACATCAAAATTCAAAAGCATCAATTCTTCAGCACTCAGCTTTCTTTATAGTCCAACTCTCACATCCATACACGACTACTGGAAAAACCATAGCTTTGACTAGATGGACCTTTGTTGGCAAATTAATGGCTCTGCTGTTTACAATGCTATTTAGCTTGGTCATAACTTTTCTTCCAAAGAGGAAGCATCTTTTAATTTCATGGCTGCACTCACCATCTGCACTGATTTGGGAACCAAAAATATAAAGTCTCTCCACTGTTTCCATTGTTTCCCCATCTATTTGCCGTGTAATAATGGGAACAAATGCCAGATATTAGTTTTCTGAACGTTGAGTTTTAAGCCAATTTTTTCATTCTCCTTCTTCACTTTCATGATTCCAGCTTGTGCTTCATCCAGTCCAGCATTTCTCTATATGTACTCTGCATATAAGTTAAATAAGCAGGGTGACAATATACAGCCTTGATGTACTCCTTTTCCAATTTGGAACTGGTATGTTGTTCCATGTACAGTTCTAACTGTTGCTTCTTGATCTGCACACAGATTTTTCAGGAGGCAGGTCAGGTGGTCTGCTATTCCCATCTCTTTCAGAATTTTCCAGTTTGTTGTGACTCACACAGTCAAAGGCTTTGGCGTAGTCAATAAATCAGAAATAGATGTTTTCCTGGAACTCTCTTGCTTTTTTGATGATCCATCAGGTGTTGGTAATTTGATCCCTGCTTCCTCTGCCTTTTCTAAATCCAGTTTGAACATCTGGAAGTTCATGGTTCACATACTGTTGAAGCCTGGTTTGGAGAATTTTGAGCATTACTTTACTAGCATGTGCGATGAGTGCAGTTGTGTAGTAGTTTGAACATTTTTTGGCATTGTCTTTCTTTGGGATTGGAATGAAAACTGACCTTTTCCAGTCCTGTGGCCACTGCTGAGCTTTCCAAATTTGCTGGCACACTGAGTGCAGCACTTCCACAGCATCATATGTTAGGATTTGAAATAGCTCAACTCGAATTCCATCACCTCCACTAGCTTTGTTTGTAGTTTTGTTTGTAGATGCTTCCTAAGGTCCACTTGACTTTGCATTCCAGGATGTCTGGCTCTAGGTTAGTGATCACACCATTGTGATTATCTGGGTCATGAAGATCGTTTTTGTATAGTTCTGTGTATTCTTGCAATCTTTTCTTAATACCTTCTGCTTCTGTTAGGTCCATACCATTTCTGTCCTTTATTGAGCTCATCTTTGCATGAAATGTCCCCTTGGTATCTTTTAATTTTCTGGAAGAGATCTCTAGTCTTTCCCATTCTATTGTTTTCCTCTATTTCTTCACACTAATCACTAAGGAAGGCTTCCTTATCTCTCCTTGCTAGTCTTTGGAACTCTGTATTCAAATGGGTATGTCGTTTCTCTTCTCCTTTGCCTTTCGCATCTTTTTTTTTTTTTTTCCTCAGCTATTTGTAAGGCTACCTCAGACAACCATTTTGCATTACTGAATTTCTTTTTCTTGGGGATGATCTTGGTCACTGCCTCCTGTACAATGTAACTAACCTCCATTCATAGTTCTTTAGGCACCCTATCAGATCTAGTCCTTTGAGTAGACCTTTCACTTCCACTGAATAATCATAAGGGATTTGATTTAGGTCATACCTGAATGGTCTAGTGGTTTTCGCCACTTTCTTCAGTTTAAGTCTGAATTTGGCAATAAGGAGTTCATGATCTGAGCCACAGTCAGCTCCTGGTCTTATTTTTGCTGACCGTATAGAGCTTCTCCATCGTTGGCTGCAAAGAATATAATCAATTTGATTTCGGTATTGACTATCTGGTAATATCCATGTGTAGAGTCTTCTCTTGTGTTGTTGGAAGATGGTGTTTGCTATGACCAGTGAGTTCTTTTGGCAAAATTCTGTTAGCCTTTGATCTGTTCGTTTTGTACTCCAAGGCTAAATTTGCATATTACTCCAGGTATCTCTTGGCTTCCTACTTTTTCATTCAAGTCCCCTATAGTGAACTGCCGTGTAGGGCCACTCAAGATGGACAGATCATGGTGGAGAGTTCTGACAAAACATAGTCCACTTGAGAAGAGAATGGCAAATCACTTCATTATTCTTGCCTTGAGAACCCCACGAATGGTATGAAAAGGCAAAATGATAGGATACTGAAAGATGAACTCCCCAGGTCAGTAGGTGCCCAATATGCTACTGGAGATAAGTGGAGAAGTAACTCCAGAAAGAATGAAGAGATGGAGCAAAGCAAAAACAACATCCAGGTGTGGATGTGACTGGTTATGCAAGTAAAATCTGTTGCTGTACAGTACTGCACAGGAACCTGGAATGTTTGGTCCATGACTCAAGGCAAATTGGAAGTGGTCAAACAGGAGATGGCAAGTGTGACATCGGCATTTTAGGAATCATGAAACTAAAATGGACTGGAATGGGTGAATTTAACTCAGATGACAGGATCGCCAACCCCATATCAAAATTTATAGATGCTCAAGTCCTTTATATGAAAGTGTAATGCATATCATCTCTAAAATTACTTATAATACATAATACAATGTAAGTACTATGTAAATAATTGCAAGCACACAGCAAATTCAAGTTTTGTGTTTTGGAACTTTCTGGGTCTTTTTCCAAGAATTTTTAATACATAGTTGGCTAAATCCACAGATGTGGAACTCACAGATATGGAGGACTGACTAAATCTTCTTACACCATTTAATGTCATGTCAGATACTAATATTGTACTATAACATTCACTATAACACTTCTTTATATTTTCCTTAAAATATATAAAACTTTATATTACATCGTCTTTTTACTCTGAAATGTTTCTCCTGCACTGTAACTTATTAGTAAGCACTTAACTAATGAGAGCTGATCCCGTGACATCATAATATGAAGGTACTCTACCCAGCCACTGTACAGCGAGGAACACACCTTATTATATTTGTCATTTTCTTTGGTATTCTATCTAATAAGTAACAGTTTTTACTGTTACTCTATAACAAACTGCTGTATAGAGAATTACATAAGAACATTAAAATACATCATCCAAATTACTACAGACTGAAATGTGTTCCCCTGAAGTTCATGTATTGAATGATGTCTTAACCCCAGTGTGATTGTATTTAGAAACAGGATATTTTGTTATAGCAGCCAGGGCTGCCTAACACACAAATGTATAAAAATAACACAAACACAGCAGTTTAAGAACCCCTAAAATATAAGGTGATCAACTAAAATAAGATTATGTTTCTTAACTGAGTTCTCCTTTTTTCTAATACAACAGTGAAGACTGCCAAACACTAGTTTGTCACTAAGCAAAGAATCTTGATATCTAAATCCAGGTTATAATAAACTAAGATCATTAACACAGTATCCAGGATGACTTTACTTCTATTAGCTGGCCATTCATACTCATGTCACTCTCCTACCTGAAACCTCCCACTGTCATCAACATTATTTCAAATATTTCACAGGTGTCAACAGAGCTGTTCACTAATGTTAATTTCATTACTTGCTTACAGTGAATCCTCCCACTTTTTAAATCTCACATACCATGGCCATGATCTTTATTCATTAGTACTCTCTCATGTGATTAAGCCACATCACAATCATTCTAAGAACTTCAAAAAATGGTTCTAATACATCCCAATCTATGCACTGAATAAATCTATTAATCTTCTAAATACCTAAAATAAACATTGTAACAAATATTGTTATTCTTTTCCCCAACCCCTTCAGTATCACTAAGTTATTCATTTATAATATAGCTTATATATACACATATATATTTATGTGTGTGTGTGTGTGTGTGTATATATATATATATATATTTCCTAGCTCTGTCCATTGAGAGGGCCTAGGAGCAATGACACCTCAGTAGCAGTATACACACTTAGGACCCAAATCTTTGTTTCTAAACACTATTCTCCAATATCCTTGGGTTTCCTCAGGCACAAGGAACTCGGGCTGCTCAAGTCCTCCTCCAGCAGGGATGGAACAGGGAAAATATCAAGATAAGACTTGTGCTGTCAGGAAGTAATGAAATGCTGAAACAGTGATGGAATATAAGAACATGGGAGCCCACCTGAAGGCGCTCCAAACAGTTAAAGCTAGAACAATTTGAGCAACAAAATAAATGATGGTATCCATGAGTCTCTACTGATAGAAATAATCTAATTAATCAATAAAAGTTAGGGATGAGATTGCTTTTCCTCACAGTAGAATACCAATTAATACATATCCATGAAAAGAGAGAAACAAAGAATCACAGTTAGGCAAGTACCATATTTAGCAATGAATGTTGCAAGCAAGAACCACCAATCTATGCTATTTATTAGTGGGCGAAAAATTTGAGATTTGCCATGTCAAAGCAATTCCCACAAGACAGTTATCAACTAAAAACAGGAAGATAGTACCTTTAAGTGGAGAGACCTCACAAACTTAACCAAGACATCAAGGTAAACAGTACCAATAACTAGTAAAGCATACCATCATAAACATCTTGATATGATGCCCCAAGAAAGACAAAAGCATTTTTGTGGTAATTTTGCCAAAAATACAAAAACCTCATTCTAATTATGAGAAATCTTCAAACAAACCCAAACTATAGGATATTTTACAAAAAAAAACCCTCACAAGTACTCTTCAAAACAGGCAAAGGTCATGAAAGGAAAAACTGAAGAATTGCTGGAGACTGGAAGACACTAATAACTAAACACAATGCAAGATCAGAAACAATATCCTGAAACAAAGAGAAAAAAGAGCAATGGTAGGAAAACTGGTAACTTTCTAATAAGGTCTGTAATTTACTGGATATTATACAATGCTACTTTCCTGAGCTTGATAAGTGTATTCTTTTCTACAAGTATAAAATTAGTTCAGATTTTAGGTTTAAAAACAAATTTTTTTGTTCTAAACTCTCCCCTCAGATTTCAATGTTCTCACTTATTTTCTGGATGATATTTTATAATATAAATACATTTACTTTCCTTATCTATTACCTAACTACACACCAAGATTTACCCTCAACTATGGGTTTCATGGGGGAGGCAATGGCACCCCACTCCAGTACTCTTGCCTGGAAAATCCAATGGACGGAGGAGCCTGGTGGGCTGCAGTCCCTGGGGTCGCTAAGAGTCGGACAAGACTGAGTGACTTCACTTTCACTTTTCACTTTCATGCACTGGAGAAGGAAATGGCAACCCACTCCAGTATTCCTGCCTGGAGAATCCCAGGGACGGGGGAGCCTGGTGGGCTGCTGTCTAGCTGGACACAACTGAAGCAACTTAGCAGCAGCAGCATGGGTTTTGTAGAGTCAAATAGAAAAATAAAACAGGTAGATTGCCAGCACTGTGGGGAGAATACAGGTTTTGGAATCAAGACCGACTGGGCTTTGTCATTTGTAACATTAGCAAAGTTATTAACCTTCTCAATATAAGTTTCCAGTAAATGAATTTAATATTAATCACAGAGCTATTGAAGAACTAAGGTAATATGTCAAAATCCAGGATAATTCTGGGCATGAAACAAATAGCTATTATTACCAGTACACTGTTTCAAAAAATACCCAGCAAGCTTAAGCTTACTCTGGTGACTATTTCAATGAATGAGTATGAACTGGTTAACTGTTTCCAGATGTAAAATTACAACAAATTTTACTTGCTATTATTAGCAAGCAGATAAGTCACTCACAAGTAAAACCTATTCAAAAGATATTGCTGAGTTTCAACTATTTTGTTCAATACTCATTACTTCATGCCTGAATACATATTAATAGATTTTGTTACTTGTCAATTTTTCATTTGATTCCAAACTCACTAGGGAAAGCAATATACTAAATGCTACCGTATAAACATTAAAACTGGCATAAAACTCCCTGTGTAAACATTATAACAAGGGAACTCTAAAATATGTGTAAATGTATATGAATATCAAATTAACATGTGGAGTGAACAGACCTCTTCATTTGTCTGCAGCTGGTGATATCCACAGATGTGTGTGTACATGACAAAGTCTTAACTAGCATGGGCTAAGCAGAACTCTGCATCTGACTTCAATTTGGCATGGCCACTAAGGCAAAAGAAATAAGAGCAAAAATAAACAAATGAGACCTGAACTCTTTAAAAAGCTTTTGCACAGCAAAGGAAACCATAAACAAAAGGAAAATAAAACCCTACAGAACTGGAGAAAATAAATGCAAATTATGTGACCAACAAGGGGTGTGCAAAATATACAAACTGCTCATACAAATCAATTAAAAAAAAATCCAATCCCAAAATGATCAGAAGACCTGAAGAGACATTTTTCCTAAGATACACAGATGGCTAACAGGCACATGAAAAGATGCTCAATAAAGATAATTATAGGAGAAATGCAAATTGAAACCATAATGAGGTATCACCTCACACGTGTCAGAATGGCTATAGTCAAAAAGTCGACAGGTAACAAATGTTGGAGAGGATATGGAGAAAGGGAAACTTCTACCATCTTGATGGAAATGTAAATTGGTGTAGCCAATGTGAAAAACAGTGTGGAGGTTTTTCGAAAAACTAAAAGTAAGAAGACCATTTTACCCTATGATGAAGCAATTCCATTCCTGGGTATATATCTGGGAAGGAAAAAAAAAACACTTTACTTTGAAAAGATACATGCACCCCAATATCCACAGCACTATTTACAGTAACCAAGATATGAAAGCAACCCAAGTGCCCATCAACAAAAGACCAAATTAAGATGAGACATATGTACCCAATGCAATATTAGTGAAAGTGAAGTCGCTCAGTCATGTCTGACTCTTTGCGACCTGTGGTGTAGCCCACCAAGCTCCTCCATCCATAGGATTCTCCAGGCAAGAATACTGGAGTGGGTTATCGTTTATCCAGCCACAAAAACATTAAAAAAAATACTGCCATCTGCAGCAATGTGGATGGATCTAGAAAATATTATGGTTAGTGAAATGTGTCAGAGAAAGCCAAATACTATATGATAATATTCCAAATACTATATCTAAAAAATAATACAAATGAATGTTTATGCAAAACACAGACTCACAGATATGAAAACCAACTTGTAGATACCAAACAGGAGAGGGAAAGCAGGAGGGGCAAATTAGGGGTGTGTGATTAACAGATACAAACTAATATACATAAGAGATAAGCAACAGAATATACCATAAAGCGTAAGGAATTATATCCACTTTCTTATAATAACCTATAATGGAATATAATCTGCAGAAATATTGAATCATTATGTTGCACATCTGAAACTATCACAAATTATTGTAAGTCAACTATACTACAAATTTAAAAAATTAGCATGACCTGGCATGATGGTATTGCAGGTGTTGTTGAGGCAATAATTATATTTTGAATTTTTTAAATGTCCTTTGGTCATACAGGTTTTTTAGATACTAGTAGGTAGAAATCTTTTTTTATTCCTTCTGTCTGGTTTCTCAAGTCCACAAGCCAAAGAATTAAACTGAAAAGCCAGTTAAGTTCCATATGGGTCATAGAACACTAGTGTGTGTGAATGTCTAGACTTAAAATTATTAATATCAGTCTTAGATGAGCTGGCTTATTTTGATCCCTGTTAATTTTGTTCTCAGAGAAGAGCTCTTATATTCATGTGACTTGCCCAAAGGCTTCTAGAGTCACTGTCATATGATCTCTAGTAACTTCTGAGAATGATATGTACATGAACTTAATCAAAGCTATATATATCAAGATTTTAAGTTCAATGAAGATGCCCAGTGGATTTTATTAAGTGCAGAGATAAAGAAAGGTCAAACTTAATTATTATTTAGGGCATAAATCACTTTCCTAGACTGAGGCAGAAGAAAAACTCAATGGAATTACTACACATCCAAAGCAGAAACTAAAAAGGGTAACAAAAACTAACTTTAGATACGTGAGCTTCCCTGGTGACTCAGAGGTTAAAGCGTCTGCTTCCAGTGCAGGAGACCCGGGTTTGATCCCTGGGTCGGGAAGATCCCCTGGTGAAGGAAATGGTAGCCCACTCCAGTATTCTTGCCTGGAGAATCCCATGGACTGAGGAGCCTGATGGGCTGCAGTCCATGGGGTCACAAACAGTCAGACACGACAGTGATTTTACTTACTTATGCTTAGTCTCAAGAACTAAAAGATGACTAACTTTCAATCAAAATAACAGTGAAAGAGTTAAAAACAATAAATAAAAGGAGGTCATGTTAAGATGGAAGAAAAGCAGGACTTTAAGAATGAATTCAATCTCAGAAACTAAACTAGTCAGATATGAAAAAAGAAAACAAGAATATACTGATATATACCAGAACTATGCATTCTTAAAGATGGAATTGGTGGTGCGGAATGTATTTTAGCTGTTAATCATCAGAAAGGAAGAGTGACTGACTCCAAAGGTATCTAACAGAGGCATAGGAGGTAAACTGAAGCATGAAGTCGCAGTGAATCAGAACAGAAATCCAACTATGGTAAAATGGTATTTTAAAGAAATAGAAAATACATAGTAAGAGTAAGTGTAAAAACCACACACCATGAAGACTGAGACTGCTATTCAGTAACATAAAATCTATACAGATGTGAAAGGTTAAAAAAAAAAAAAACTGAGAGATTATCACTGAAAACCTGAAGCATTTCAGATGCATTTCAGACTACTAGCTATTATAAGAGGCAATGTATGATATGGCACAGTGTCACAAAGAAAAATGCCCCAGGAACTCAAAGTTAGGCCTCAGGGAATGGACAGGAAAAGCCAAACTGAAGAAAAGCAAAATAAGAGGTTAAACCTTGGTTTGATGTTAAGATGGCAAGATTTCCTTAAATCTTAGAGATAAGAATGGGCAAAATCTGTTTCATGGTGAAAGCTTTTCAGTAAACTCCAAATTCCTTGACTTTCATCTCTGATATTATAGGAGATCTTACTGAAGATAAGAGATAACTGAAGAATAATAAAACCTAAGCCCAAAAGCCAACAGAAAGGGAAAGGAAGACAGGAGGCACCAACTTAAGAATAGGCTAAAATATAAATAAAAACAGAAGCCAACTATGTTTATATGAAATGGTATATCCTATTATTGCTGAAGGACCTTCCCGGTAGCTCAGAAGTAAAGAATCTGCCTGCCAATGCAGGAGACGCCCCTGGATCAGGAATCTTGGAGGAAGAACTAGCAGCCCACTCCAGTATTCCTGCCTGGAGAATCCCATGGACAGAGGAGCCTGGAGAGCTACAGTCCATGGGGTCACAAAAAGAGTCAGACATAACTTAGTGACTAAATAACAACAATCACTGCTGAAAGGAATGTGACAAAAAGGAATGTTTACACTGCCAGTGAGGTAGAACAAATCATGCAAGGTCTAGAACAGCTGAAGGAGATCAAACCAGTCAATCCTAAAGGAAATCAATCTGAATATTCATTGGAAGGACAGATGTTGAAGCTGAAGTTCCAATACTTTGGCCACCTGATGCGAAGAGTCGACTTATCAGAAAAGACCCCAATAATGGCAAAGACTGAGGTCAGGAGGAGAAGGAGACAGCGAGAACAAGATGCTAGGGTGGCATCCCTGACTCAATGGACATGAGTCTGAGCAAGCTCCAGGAGATGGTGATGGACACGGAGGCCTGGCGTGCTGCAGTCCATGGGGTCAGAAAGAGTCAGACATGAGTGAACAACTGAATGACAACAACAAACAGTTAAAAGCAGAATAAGGAAATGATTTAGAGGAGAAAGTGGCAGAAGACATACAATCTTCACTGAGTAGAGACATCAGAAATATCAAAAGTAGCTTTACTTCATTATGGCTATTGTCCACACAATACAAATATGTGGCACAAGAGGAGTGCTTTTATGATTTTAGTTCAACAGGCCTAAGAATTTCAGGGGAAGTGGCAAAAGTCATGGTAACACAAGGCTAAAAATGTCTTGGCACAGGCTAGGGACAGAGAAATCCAGACAAAGGCAGAACATCAGAGCTATGGTAATTGCAAGGCTCGAGTGTTGTGGAGCCTTGCAGAAATTGTACTTTGAGCTTTACACACTACAAGTGATATACTCTTTACAAAAGGCGGTAAAAAAGATATACCACTAAACAGAATCTATACTTACTGTAGCACAGGAGTTCCAGGACAATACAGAAAAAAATAGACATTAGAAGTTTTCAATATGAAGGAAACCTTAAGGAAGAGATATCAAGTATGACCTGGTGCCTGGGCTGTCATTCATGAAATGTATAAATTTTGCAAGACATAAAATCAGAAATAGCTTTCAAGAAAGCACAAATGTTCAGGTAAAGTGCTTCCACCTCTCAAAAAATTATCATAAGCATAGAGTCGCACAAGTTTGATGAATTTTCCCAGTAGAACTTTAGAAGTTATAGACACTGGCAGTTGCTGTAACTGACTAGCACCCTCATGAGGTTGAAACCAAAACTGACTTGATACCTTGATTTTTGTGCACCCATCTTACCTTTAATATTCATCTTTAGTGATACCACTAAGTCCTACTGACAAAAGTATATGAGTCAACTGTACTATGTACTAAGTTCAAGGAATTACTACTGTTTCTAAGTTTAATGGGTGTTGGCTGGGAAGTGTAATGAGCCTTTGCCCTACTGACCTTCTGGATTCTTAAAAAAGTATGGTTTGAAGTTAAATGATTTTCCTTTTGAGGAAAAGAAGCCACTCCCAGTGAGAAGACAACCAAGCTACAGCTCCTGAAAACTCCCCAGCCCTAACCAGACAGGCACAATGGCTCTGATTAACCAATATTCCAGGAAGGCAGAAATTTGGTATTTTATCCTCCAAGCCAGGCTTCAGCAATACGAACTGTGAACTTCCAGATGTTCAAGCTGGTTTTAGAAAAGGCAGAGGAACCAGAGATCAAATTGCCAACATCTACTGGATCATCGAAAAAGCAAGAGAGTTCCAGAAAAACATCTATTTCTGCTCTACTGTCTATGCCAAAGCCTTTGACTATGTGGATCACAATAAACTGTGGAAAATTCTGAAAGAGATGGGAATACCAGACCACCTGACAACAGTTAGAACTGGACATGGAACAACAGACTGGTTCCAAATAGGAAAAGGAGTACGTCAAGGCTGTATACTGTCACCCTGCTTATTTAACTTCTATGCAGAGTACATCATGAGAAATGCTGGGCTGGAAGAAACACAAGCTGGAATCAAGATTGCTGGGAGAAATATCAATAACCTCAGATATGCAGATGACACCACCCTTATGGCAGAAAGTGAAGAGGAACTAAAAAGCCTCTTGATGAAAGTGAAAGAGAAGAGTGAAAATGTTGGCTTAAAGCTCAACATTCAGAAAACGAAGATCATGGCATCTGGTCCCATCACTTCATGGCAAATAGATGGGGAAACAGTGGAAACAGTGTCAGACTTTATTTTGGGGGGCTCCAAAATCACTGCAGATGGTGACTGCAGCCATGAAATTAAAACACGCTTACTCCTTGGAAGAAAAGTTATGACCAACCTGGATAGTATATTGAAAAACAGAGACATTACTTTGCCAACAAAGGGCCATCTAGTCAAGGCTATGGTTTTCCCAGTAGTCATGTATGGATGTGAGAGTAGGACTGTGAAGAAAGCTGAGTGCCAAAGAATTGGTGCTTTTGAACTGTGGTGTTGGAGAAGACTCTGAGAGTTCCTTGGACTGCAAGGAGATCCAACCAGTCCATTCTGAAAGAGATCAGTCCTGGGTGTTCTTTGGAAGGAATGATGCTAAAGCTGAAACTCCAGTACTTTGGCCACCTCATGCAAAGAGTTGACTCATTGGAAAAGACTCTGATGCTGGGAAGGATTGGAGGTTGGAGGAGAAGGGGACGACAGAGGATGAGATCTGGATGGCATCACCAACTCGATGGACATGAGTTTGAGTGAACTCTTGGAGTTGGTGATGGACAGGGAGGCCTGGCGTGCAGCAAAGCATGGAGTCGTTCAGAGTTGGACACAACTGGCGACTGAACTGAACTGAACCTGTTTGAGACTCTAGACTTTTGTGAAATTAATCATAGGAGACCATTCAATTGATCCAAATGAAGTGTTTCTGGCAGACATAACAAGAGGCAAGAGAATACTTATTCAACTGAAGGAGAGGGCAAAAACACTAGAGTAGCTGAAGGTAAGTAGCAGAGACAAAAAGTAATAAGTAATAGGAGACAAGTTAAAAAGCTAGACAGAGGCTAGATCATGAAGCCCTGAAGTCCACTACAAGAATTTTGGCTTTGACCCTAAGACAGAAAAACATGGAAGGTTTAGTTTAGAAGAGACCTCACTCTTATGTCTTTAAAAGGATCACTTGGGTATGTGGAGAAAAGAACTGAAAAAACTGGAAGGAAGGAGATAAAATTTCCCAGAGGAAGGATAACTATGGGTTGGATCAAGGTCGTGACAGTGGTAGCAGCAGTCAGATAACTTTTTCTCCCTCACTAGATACAGTTTCTTGAAGGAAGGTATTGTGAACTTTTCCTCCTTTCATCAATCATTAGGATGAAACTTTCCACATAGTACACAGTCAATGTTTTTTTTAGGAATACCTTTATGTATCTAGATCTATGCCTAAGATAATTAAGGATAATTCAATAGATTGATATTAAGAAAAAATAAGTTTTATATAAATATACACTGTCAGACAGGCATATATGAAGCATTTTATAAATACCTATTAAGTTATGAGCACTTATTAGTATTGAAGTTAAGTTCAAAATATAAAGAGAATACAAAGAATCTCAAGAGTTAAAGGGCAAAACATGTGGAATCTAAAACATGGCACAAATGAACCTATCTACAAAACAGAACAAGACTCACAGACATAGAGATCAGACTTATAGTAGGGGAGGACAGGGAATCTGGGGTTGGTAGATACAAACTATTACATATAGAATGGATAAACAACAGGTCTTACTGTATTGCACAGGGAACTATATCCAGTCTTCTAGAATAAACCATAATGGAAAATAATACTTTAAAAGAATGTATTATGTGTAAAATTGAATCACTCTGCTGTTCAGCAGAGATTGGTACAACACTGTACATCAACTATACTTCAATAAAAGACTGCTGCTGCTAAGTCGCTTCAGTCATGTCTGACTCGGTGTGATCCCACAGACCCACCAGGCACCCCCGTCCCCAGGCTTCTTCAGGCAAGAACACTGGAGTGGGCTGCCATTTCCTTCTCCAATCAATAAAAGACTAGCAATTCAAAACAATAAAATTTTAAAACAATAATAAAAAAAGCAGTTAAAGGACAAAAATGACGTCAGTTAATATAGAGTTTTAAAGAAATTACAAATAGAATATTTTTTTCAAAAAAATCAAGGTAAGAAAGGACTGCATAGTAAGAGTAAAGTCCCATAAAGGGAAGCAGAAATTGCATGTTTGCTGTTCACAAGCATGGGATAAAATGGAGGAAATTAAAATAATAAAAAAGAATGAATGAGTTTTAAGATTCTAACTCAGTTCTAACTTTTTTTCAACTGCCTCCTCTCTTGATAAGTTATATACACTCACTGTAGTAAATCTGGATTATTAAAAAAAATCATCCATCATTTTCTGCCCACATATAACCATTATTAACATCTTGGTAATTTCTCTTGTCTAGCGTGTGACTTGGGGTTGCTTAACCTCTCTGAGTCTCATCTGACCCATTCATAAAATGAAGATTATAAACAGTACCTATCTCACAGGATTACAGAAAAGAATTTATAAAGAAAGTAGCACAAGGGCTGAGATACTTTTTTCTGAAAAGGCCAGAAAGCTGTTAATGAGCCACACATTGTCCATCTCAACTACTTAACCCTGTTATATCATGAAAGCAGCCATAGAAAATACAGAAGCGAACGGGCAAAGTCCAATAATTTTTGTTGCAAAGCAGGCAGTGTTGCTTATGTCACAGTGGCTTACAGCAAAGGCTCATAACTTGTTGGTGTGTTTGGATGACTGTGGTCTGTGTTTGTTTAGTAAGATTTGAAAATCTTAGGAGAATCTGATAAAAAAAAAAAACAAAAACTTTACACTTGCTCTCCAAGGAAATACAAGTACAACTTCTTTTGCGAATAGTTTTAGAGTTCACAGACTTCCTGAAGTCACAAACGGCTCCTAATCTTCAAGAAATCCTGTCTCTAGTGAAGTAGCTCATTTGATTTTTATTTACAGCACCACCCCCTTCTACAATACAGTGCATCTGGTGAGAATGGACCAGCCTATATTCAAACTGTATAGTCTTCCCACAAACAAATTTTTCCACCTAATTTTTTCATCATTATATTTTATCTTCCTAGGTCATTACATAGTCATTGGGAACATTTCTTTTAAGGCTGAATAGTTTACGAGGTTGAAAAATGTTCAGCTGTTTCAGATGTTCTGGTTGCGTTTTCATTTTCAACTCATTCCTTTAATTATAGTTAATATTACGATGAATTGCTTTATATTTCTCAGTAATTAATGTTATAAGTCAAAAAGTACAAATTATTTTTAATGTTTCTAATCTATTTTGATGAATTATGGTTCAGAAAGCTTGTGGTGATTTCTGCTCCCATCATTTGAACATTAGATATCCATTTCACCATACCCTCATGAGCATGGAATACAACTTTACTGATGAGTTCTATAACCTGAGAGATCTTTGGCAAGTTTCCAAAACATGGCAAAGGATAATAAAGTCTAAAAATGCACATCCACTGCTCTGCGTTAGAAAAATTTCAAGATATTAAAGGTTAATCTAAATAATATGGAGAGACAAACTTTAAAATTTTAATCATTAAGAAAAACATCTAAAATATATTCCATAATCCTCCAGCCTTCAAAATACTAGGTAATATCATGAAGTAACTGGTTTGTAATCATCATTAACTCTTGCATTTTAAAAATGACCACTAAAGTGAGCCACTGTTTCAGAGAGAAGCATATCCCACTCAAGTGGGTTGGGGGAAAAAATTAAAAGTTTGAAAATCACTTATTAGAGAGAACTTCCGATAGCTTAAGTTTAATTTTTTTTCTCTCTTTCACATTCATAACATCTTTAGTTTCTGCTGCCTTAAGTATTTTTAAATCACTACTTCCACTCAATAATTGCTTAAGCATAGTATATACCGATATATATACACAGTACTATAATAGATACTGAATGCTTATTCCTAGATATAATATATATGTATACTGGAATGGTTAAGTACACAGGCTCTTGACAGACTGACCAAGATTCCAATCTGACTTAGGCTATTTAATGTCTCTTGGTCTAAAATTTTCTAAACTGTAAAATGAGAATAATGGCACATAC
Organism: Madoqua kirkii; assembly: GCA_006408675.1. NCBI lineage: Eukaryota > Metazoa > Chordata > Mammalia > Artiodactyla > Bovidae > Madoqua > Madoqua kirkii. The sequence continues at coordinate 12,291 of SJYC01064219.1, read as the reverse complement.
CACATAGGGTAGTGGATTAAATGAGACAGAAGAGGTAAAACACTTATCACAGTATCTGACACACAAAAAACACTCAAGATATCACTTATATTCATAATCTTCAATAAAATAAGTAAACCTTTCCGATAACTAAAAATATAACACACACATAGCAAATGACTGACAAGTGATTAGTGAATATTTAGAACGTTTTAACTTCAGGGTAACTAAAATAGATATAGGTTAATTTTAGTAAACTCCAGTTATAGAACTATGTATTAGTAAATTGTGTACATGTTTTATCAGAGTATCAAATACATACACACATATATAAGGTACAAAGAACAATGCTGTGTACCCATCTATTAATATCTACTGATACAACTACTTCTCTAATTTCTTTCTCTTTTCACTTCTCTGTTTTACCAAAAAAGTAGCCAGAAAAGGAGGATGTCCCCTTCTCTCTCAAAGTTAATTAACTAATCGATTATTATGTATCACTCAACAGTGAATAAATACAGCTAATCAAGTTCTCTATGTCTTTACCTACCCAGACAAGCCCTGAGGAACAAAAGGATAGACTAATGGTCACTCTGTTCTCAAAATCAGCAAACTCAAATGGTTCTGCAGTTAAATTAAATCTATCTCTTTAAGAAGCTACCATTTTAGACCTCTGTTCACTTTAAATCTCTAACCACCCCCATATACTCTCAAGAGATGAAGCTTCCACCTACCCCAAAACTCTTATACAAAGCACCTCTTCCATTTGTGCTTTGAACTTGTCATCCTTTCCCTCTTTAGGATCTTATTTTACAGATTATCTTTTCTTTCATTATTTCTTCCTTTCAAATGAATCATTCTCATCACATCTTAAGCACAACAAATTCTCAACTATTTTAGGAAATATAAAAAACTTCACCTTTAACCCACAAATTCTCCAGTTTCCACCCATATCTTCCCATCTCCTTTATAAATTATCTATATTACTATTTACATCTTTGCTTCCCACTCCTCAAACTACTCCAGTCTGACTCCTGCTCCCATCATTAAATGAAAACTTTGCTTAAAGTCACCAAAGATCTCCATGTTAGTTCAATGGTTGGACCTCAATAGTTTTCGATGCCAATTACCATTCACTTCATCCTTCATTATCTTCTGTTTCACCATAGTTACCTGGTTTTCTCCAAGCTCTTTAATCTTTCTCAGACTTCATATCAAGTCTCAATATTTCTATCAGGCCATTTAACTGTGGAGTGTCTTCACTTCTAAGTCTTTTTCTCTGTATTATCTCTTTATGTGAGCTCATTCATATGCATGGCTTCAAATATCATCCACACAATTATGAATGACCACTCCTCACTTCTGAGCTCCAGGTTATGTAAAGCCAATCATCTCTGAGATCTCTCCTTGGAGACACCTTAAATTCAACATGTTCAAACTAAAGCAAAGAATCTCAGTCAAAGTCACTTGCCCAAGAATGCCTACCTGCATTTTATATATACTTTTTCTTCATAGACTTTATCAAAGTTATAGCTATATACTAAGACAGGGACAGTGCCTGTTTGATTATCACTATATGACCAATGCATTATATAGTCATTCATCAGGATTTGAGAGACTGGTTCCAGGACCATTCCCACAACCTCCACCCTGCCCATAGATACCAAATCTGCAGGTACTCAAGTGTTTCATTTAAAATGGTATAATATTTGTATATAACCTACACATATTCTCCCAAATACTTTAAATCATCTATGGATTACTTAAATACCTAATACAATGTAAATGCTATGTAAATAGTACCAGTGTGCAGCAAATTCAACTTTTGCTTTTTGGAACTTTCTGGAATTTTCCCAGTAGTTTTTCATCTCTGGTTGGCTGAACTTGGGGCTGTAGAGCCGTGGATATGGAGGGTCAATTTTATAAACAATAAGCATCAACCCTAAGATCAATCACTTTTTTTCCTACTGTTTAAACACAAAGCCTTTCAACTGTTTTTCACATTCACCACTGCTTTGGGGAATTAAAGGTATTAAGTGGTTGGTATATGAGTGTCAGTATACTGACCTTTAGGATCTTATGTCACACATCATACAGACTGACCTCCTCTCATATTTAGTTGCCACCAAGTGTTCCACCACAGTGCTAAACAGATGATGCTGATTGGGTCTCATTCCAGAAAGCTGATCTATTACTGAACAGAGTGTACCACTGAAATGGTGAATCGACCTGTCAGAGACATGCTAAAAAATAAAGGTGATACATATTACATGGAAGCTGAAGACTTCCTTGTATTAGATTCCTTTGAAATTACAAACTTTAAAAATACTCTCCAAATCAGACTAGGTATTGTAAAAATATTAACTAGAGTTAGTATTTTAATAATTTATATTAGATTTCAAATGGCCTAATATCCTTCTCATTACATATTAATATATACTTTATTAAAATAACAACAACTTTTGCTGCAAGCCATGTGAGATCTTAGTTCCCTGACCAGGGATTGACCCCATGCCCCCTGCAGTGGAAGCATGGAGTCTTAATCACTGGACTGCTAGGGAAGTCCCAATATACATTTTAAATAGCATATTAATTGACCATATTTTATTGATAATGTTTTATTTTTCAAATGCCTCACCATATACACCTTTTACCATATCTTTCTTTAAAGTTTTCCTTTTTTGCTTTTATTTGTAATTGCTAAAGGTATAGTTTATCAAATTTTGGCAAGAAAATAAAGATCAGTGCCAACAATAACTATAAACCAATTCATTTTTTTAAAAAAGCATTTCACATAATTTTGAGACACAAAGGAGTTCAAATTTCATCATGCTCAAAATATTCCTGCATTTATTCACAGAAAATAAGCAATCTGTGAAATAGAAAGAAATAAAATGTATTTTTTATATTTTATTTTTCCTCTGATTATAAAGATAGTAGATTTAATGAAGAAAATACAAAAAAATAAAACAAATGTAAAGAAAAATATTTATCTATAAACATATCACTAATAAATTATCCACTATTTACAATTTTGATTTTTTTTTTTGGTCTTTTTATTTACAAAAGTGATATCACCCGCCTTCAGTGTCTTTTTCTGTTGTTATAATACCACTAACAATTTCCCATATGAATAAATATCCCTTAAATAATGACTCTTAGGGGCTTCCCAGGTGGCTCAGTGGTAAAGAATCCACCTGCTAAGGCAGGACACATGGGTTTAACCCCTGGGTCAGGAAGAGCCCCTAGGGAAGAAAATTGGAACCCACTCCCATATTCTTGCCTAAGAAATCCCATGGACAGAGGAGCCTGCTGCTGCTGCTAAGTCGCTTCAGTCCTGTCCAACTCTGTGCGACCCCATAGACAGCAGCCCGATGGCTCCCAGTCCCCAGGATTCTCCAGGCCAAGAACACTGGAGTGGCTGCCATTTCCTTCTCCAACGCATGAAAGTGAAAAGTGAAAGTAAAGTCGCTCACTTGTGCCAGACTCTTAGCAACCCCACGAATTGCAGCCTACCAGGCCCCTCCGTCCAAGGGATTTTCCAGGCGAGAGTACTGGAGTGGGGTGCCATTGCCTTCTCCTGGCAGGGCTATATTCTATGGGATCACAAGAGCCTAACAATAACACATGACTGTTAGGAGAAAGGATTCCATTAAGTGTAACATTTTCCTAACTTTTGTTATTAGCTAATTTTTAATAATTTGCTATTACAAATAATGTTATTATGAACAGTTAGTAGTATTCAATGCATCACCAACTTGATGGACATGGGTTTGGGTAGACTCCAGGAGGTGGTGATGGACAGGGAGGCCTGGCATGCTGTGATTTATGGGGTCACAAAGAGTCGGACACGACTGAGCAACTGAACAGAACTGAATGCTGAAAGTCAACCTTTCGTAATTGAAAGAATTGAAAGTCAACTTGAAAGTCAACCAAAAAAAGCATACTGCTAAGTTGCTTCAGTCGTGTCCAACGCTATGGACTACAGTCCGCCAAACTCTTCTGTCCACTGGATTCTCTAGGCAAGAATACTGGAGTGGGTAACCATTTCCTTCTCCAGGGGGAAAGAAAAAGCATAAACAACAGTAAAGTATTTAGCTCCCTAAATACAGCCAACAAGGTCTAGGATTCACTTTGTTTTGTTTTTCCTTATTATAATAATAATAATAATAACAACATGGAGGTAAACATCATACTTGCTAAAAGAATTTCAAGTGATTACTTCTAGGGAATATGTGGGAAGGAACAGGACAAAAGTATGACAGCAAAATAGGAAAAAGAAAAATAAAAACACAAACAAAAAAAGGTTGCCTCTACAATATCTGGCTTACCCCAGAGAAACCCCACTCCTGCTACATAGAACTGAGATTTGATGCTTAGAACTACAGCAACTATTTTGGATCATGACACAAACTTGAGATAGAAGATAAAGATGACTAATAAGAAAGAACAAATGATGATAAAGCTACCATATCATTCCTACTAACCATTCAAGACTTTTCATATGAGAAATAAATATGTACTTGTTTAAACTATTTAAGTCAGTAAACAGTGGAAGCAGTGTCAGACTTTATTTTGGGGGGCTCCAAAATCATTGCAGATGGTGACTGCAGCCATGAAATTAAAAGATGCTTACTCCTTGGAAGGAAAGTTATGATCAACATAGATAGCATATTAAAAAGCAGAGATATTACTTTGCCAACAAAGGTCCATCTAGTCAAGGCTATGATTTTTCCAGTAGTCATGTATGGATGTGAGAGTTGAACTGCAAAGAAAGCTGAGTGCCAAAGAATCGATGCTTTTGAACTGTGGTGTTGGAGAAGACTCTTGAGAGTCCCTTGGACTGCAAGGAGATACAACCAGTCCATCTAAAGGAGATCAACTCTGGATTTTCATTGGAAGGACTGATGTTGAAGCTGAAACTCCAATACTTTGAACACTTCATGTGACAAGACTTTGATGCTGGGAGGGATTGGAGGCAGGAGGAGAAGGGGACGACAGAGGATGAGATGGCTGGATGGCATCACTGACTCGATGGACATGAGTTTGGGTAAACGCCAGGAGTTGGTGATGGATAGGGAGGCCTAGCGCACTGCGGTTCGTGGGCTTGCAAAGACTCGGACATGACTAAGCGACTGAACTGAACTGAGCTGAACTTCTAGCAGCAAAATGTAATTCCTCAATTTTAAGTCTTATGTGACTTATTAATAAACAAAGCACATACAAAAACATAAAACTAAGTCAAAAAATAATTCCAGGAATAGTAAAAATGTATTATACTCTAAGTAACTGCTCAAGAAACTATATTATGTGAACTTTATACCAAGACTAAGAGATAAGGGTTGTATTTTCCTAAAACAATTAAATTTTAATTTAAAGAGGCATGAGTATGTATTTTGTAAAACTATGAAGGGAACTCTTTTTCTGTTAGATTGTTTATCTGTTTAAAGTGCTTGCTACACACTGTGCTGTGCTCAGTTGCTCAGTGGTGTGGGACTCTTGGCGACACAAGGGACTGCAGCCCACCAGGTTCCTCTGTCCATGGGGACTCTCCAGGCAAGAATATTGGAGTGGGTTGCCATGGCCTCCTCCAGGGGATCTTCCCAACCCAGGGATCGAACCCAGGCCTCTTGCACTGTAAGCAGATTCTTTACCAGCTGAGCTACCTGGGAAGCCCTTCTTGCTACCCAAGATGCACACTAGCTGCTTAAAATTATTTTATGAGATGATTAAATACTTTCTTTCAAGACAGAGTACCCATTAAGAGTTCCAAAGTAAGGTTATAGCAGGGTTTCTCAACTTTGGCACCAGATAGTTCTATCGATAATTCTATTGACCACTATGAACCAGATAATTTGCTGTTAGGGCTGCCCGGTACATTGCAGGATGCTCAAAATCTCTGGCCTCTGTTCACTAGATGTCAGTAGCAAGCCCCCGAGTAAGACAATCACAAAAATCTCTAGACGTTGCCCAATGTCTGCTATAAAAAATAAAATCTGAAAAACAATATAGTCATTTTTGCATATCAGTTCATGCTTCATTAGGAACATTTGGCTTTTCTAGTTAACAATTTAGAACTGTAACATTTCTAAATTCTCTCTCAAGTTTACTGCAGGATACAAACTTTAAGTGACCTACAGATTAGATTATCTCTAATGTTCCTCTTAAACCTTCAGAGGATTTCACATGTGAGAAATATTAATAGCCTCTCTCTATTTAAGCCTATCTATGTGCTAGGTATAGTACTGAGAACCTCATGTTCATACTCTCATTTTATACTTATGACATCCTCATGGGATGGCTATTTAACCCCACTATAATAAGAAATGATTTTAAAGTCTATTTTAATCAACATATTGAAGTGCTTTCAGAAATGCTTATATATCATTCACTATATTCATTCTGGCACTGAACTAAGAAGGGTATCTTTAACTTGCTTAATTTATAATTTGTGATAAAAAAAATTTCAGTGTATCTAGCAACAAAATTAAGTTGAAGTACCACAATCTTCAGGTATTGGGAAATGTTTACAGCCCCTAAGAAATCAGAGATAATTAATTGTTACTTGGAATATTTTTTTATACAGTGGCATAATGAAAGAATACTTTAAAATTTTTCCATCCATTATTCCCTGAGTTCTTCAGTAAGTCTTTCTTCTCTCTTGAGCAAAAAAAAAAATAAAAGTCACTTTATAATTATTTGAGAATTCATTCGTAATTTCAATCTATAGTTCAGAAGAAATCAAAGGCTGGGTCCAAAAATCCCAGCTTGTTCACCTGACAAGTTAAGTTGCTCAGGCCTCAATTTCAACAATGTAACTTGCATAACAAGACCTATCTGAAGGCCTTAAGAGTTAGTAGGCCCTCAATAAAAATTACATTTCTCTTCCTTTCATCCTCAAATTAAATATAAGCTAAGGGCCAATTCTATTTAAGCATTTGTGTACTAATAAAAGCCAAGGCAGGATGTGATGGGGCAGTCAAACATTATTCAATGCAACTGGAGATGAACATTTTCAGTCTCCCAAATCCATCATCTCAAAAATCAGTTATAGGCTAAGGGATTATCCTCTTAGTTTGAGATTTACAATTAGTAGTACTGTTTCTCAAATAGAAAGTTTATCATCAAACACATTGAGTGCATGCATAATTTTTCACTTATATTATCTACAGTCTTCTGTTTTACTCTTCCCTGTGGTAAAAGACAGAACCATTCTTGAAAAGAAGTGTTCCTTCCTCTTCCTTCACCCACACAACTAACTGCCAAGAAATTTTGATTCATATTTCTCTCTAATAGGAGGAAGAAAAACTAGAGCCTTTTTTCTCAACTTTACAAGGCTGTGTGTATCATTCATATATTGAGTTAACTGTCACCAACTCAAGTATGTGTTATCCATTTTATGGATTACTCACAACTAGTAATTTACTAATGAAGGCAAGTTACCCTTAGCGATATTAGGAAAACAAATATGTAAAAAGAAACAATCTTTAGGAATTAGATTGTATTTTGTATTCCCTTACTGGCAAATAAAGCATAATTATTATACTAGAATTCTATTAATCAGTCATAAAATGCAACTTAATTCAGGTACTCTTTTATTCCATCTTAAAGTTTTAACACACACACACAAAAAAAACACTTCACAAAGCTCACCTGCAAGGTAGAACCAGGATAGGAACCCTAAGAAGAGATCTTTTGGTAATGTAGAGTATTATAAAATATGTTATGAGATTTCAGGTAAAAGTTAGTAACATGAAAGTATGTCAGTATAACACTCATAATTTAGCAATATGAAGGTTTACTAAGCTCTTCCTGTTTACTTTTATTTCCTTGGATATTTTAAGATGTAGTGGAATTTTATAAAATAGTCAACTTCTTTTGTTCTTAAAATAATTTACTGTCACTATTCGTACACTGTATTTCACAAGCTAAATTTATTCATTTGTTCTTTAAGTTGGTTTCAAGAAACAGAAGGAAAGTAATTAAAAGTTCTCCAAAAGTGTTCTGGCCCTCAAACTAAATTTTGCGTTCTACAGCAAGTAAATTTACAAAGCTAAATGTAACCAAAGCCAAGATGCTCATTAATGATATAAAAAGCAAAATATAGATAAAGACAGACTTTCTGCCTGTGACTCTATTAAAAAGATCAACTGTAACAATTTTACAGCAGTTTAAAACTCCTATAGGTAAATAATCTACTGAAAACATGGTTTCTACATAGAAAACATAGAAGATAAGCTCTGTAAAGACACAACCTCTAAATTCTTAATGCCAATACAAAAAAAAAAAAAAATTTAAGAAAGTTACTAGAGAACAATGCAAAGAAAATTCATGTATCCCATATAACAAGACAATTTCCACCATCAAACAAACTTATCTATTTTGGAGAAGAAGGGGATGAAATCTCCCTGAAGATGTCAACCCCACCCTTTTTCCCAAGCAATCTCTCAATGCTTGGAAAGACATAAAATCAAATTTCAGCAAACATGATGCTCACTTCTGCTTAGCTTTATTTCTTACTTGCTACCAGAATGAAATTAATGGCTAACTTTAATATGTAAAGGATCCAAAGGGTTTGGATCCTTTACATATTCACTCGTTTAATTACTATCCGGATTTGAAGGTAAAGAAACTAAGGCACAAAGAGGTTAAGTAATCTGTTTAAGATAATACAGCTAGAAGTAGTAGAACCAAGATTTGAATCCTATACATCCAAGATAATAAACAAAGGAATGAGATGGAAAAGGACCAATTAAATTTTTTCCCAAGAGTTTGCAAAATAGTGCTATGAAAGAGAACAAAATGTTAAACTATAAATATATGCAGATGTAAATGTATAGATTACATAAATTCTACCCCTGCACAAATATGGTACTTTAATATTTGATTATGCTTAAACGTTCTAAATACATCAAATCGTTGCAGCTGTCGACCAAGTAAGTAATTCACTGTCACTGTTCAGACACTGTTTTGTTATTGTTTTTTTCCACAGGCTAAATAAAATACACTATAATTTAAAGGAAGAGGGGGTGGTGGTGATGTAACCAGAGCAATAGTTTCAGGAAAGCTACTTTCTCTATTAGCAGTTTATCAGAAAAGAGCTTGTGTGTATCGGGAAAAGAAGTAAGAAAAGGAGAGATGACAATCCCATGGCCTTAACCCCACCTCCCAAAAAAGTAACTAAATCATTGTGGGTCAGCGCCTAAGCCAACTGGAGAACCGGCCCAGCGGGATCTCGTGAGGGGATGACAGGAGACCCTAGCAGAGGGGGAGGGGTGGCGATGACAGGAGAGGGGGCGGTAAGGGATGGCACGCCTCCCATATCCGAAAAAGGGGAGAAGACGGGGGGCAAGAGGCGCAGAAGGGAAGGCAAGATACGTTGCCAGAGACTCCAAAAGAGGTGACAAGAAACAGGATAGGAAACACAAGAAAGGCGGGACCCTCGGGCAGAAAGGGGTCTGTCTGGGTCAGGGGAGGCATGTCAGTACAGAGCTCTCTGGCCAGCTGACCCTCCGGTCCAACCCCTCCAGCCGGGACAAACTCTCACTTTCTCTGCAACCCTCAACCTGCGCGGGTCATCCCGAACCCGCTCCCCGCCCCCCACCCCAAGCCGGATAGGTGGAGGAGGGAGCTTCATCCTCAACACTCCTCGCTGCGCCGGTGGCGCGAGCGCCGGACACAGCCCAGATTCGGAGACGGGAAGAGCAGGAGAGGCAAGGAGGCCCAGGACCGGCTGACAAGTCCGGGCGGGCGGCCGACGGGCGCCTCACCTGACAGAAGCGTCGGCAGTAATCCCGACTGCTGATCCCGACGCCGCCACCACCGCAGCTGCCGCCGCCAGCGCCGCCTCTGCCGTCGCCCGCAGCTCTAAGCCCGGCTGGGCCTGGCGGGGACTCCACAATGGCCACGAGCTCTTCTCCGAGGCGTTCGGCCTCTTGGTCGCTCTCTTCCTCCGCCATGAGGCTCTCGCCGCCCAGCGCGTACCAACCCCTGCGCCGCCGCCGCTGTAGCTGCCTCGGTTAACCTCCTCCTCCTCTCCTAGTTCCCTCCCCCTTCTCTCCTCCCCAGCCGGACAGGGGCCTCTCGGCTGGCTCTACTTCCGGCTCCGCCCACCCACGCCCCCAGTTTTCATTGGAAAACGCTAGCCGCCAATCATGCACATGTCCGCCCGTCTACCACTATTGGTCAAATTTGCCGTCTGTTTGATAGACTTGCAGTCCGTTGGTCAATCTTGCTCGGCGGTTGCTGGGGGCCGCCTACGAGCTCTGCCACTGGCGGCACAGGAGGACGGGGCGCGGCGGGGGACACGGCGGCCGCCGCGGGGCTCGTTCGTGCAACAGCGGCGGCGACGGCGGCGGTGGCGGCGGCGGCTGGCCCTCCTACCTCTCCCTATTGCTCCTCCTATTCTTCCTCCTTTCCTTTCCGGCCGTGTATCGTCCACTTCCCCTAGCGACGACCCAGATCCTACGGTACCGAGGAGCTAGGGAGGCCGAGGGTGGGCCCGGCCGTTGGTGCGGGCTTTGGGCCCGGGGCCTTCCGTCCCGAGCGGGAGCCGGGGGCGGGGCCGGGGCGCCGTTGTCGGCGGGAAGAAGAGGGAGGGGACGGGAAGCCTGACAGCGGCCGCCTCCGCCAGGCGCCTGCCGCCTCCTCCCTGGAGACTGCCGCCAACTCGGCTGTCGAGTTCCCGGGCCCACGGCCGGCAGCTGGGACTCGGCCCTGCCCAGCTAGCGAGCAGGGGCGGTGAGACGCCGGCGTGCTGGGCTCCGCGCGGGAGGAGGGAGTCTAGACGCCGGGAGCGTCGCGAGCCCCGCCTTCCCTCCTCCCGATCCCTGGGGCTGGGGCACTCGAGGAGGCTCAGATCGGGGCGGACGACTGAGGAGGGACTGGGCTGAGGAGAGCTGGGGTAAACGCTGGGATCCGGATTTATGGACTTAACTAGGGTGATTTTAAACACACCTGCATGGTGGCTGTGTGGACGTTCTTCGTTTTTTTCATCCACCCTTCTTCCCCCTCCTCCATTTTTTCTTTCCGTTTGTTTTTCGTGTTTTACAGTAAAGGCATGACTTCCCAGCACCTCAGGGAAAATAGGGTGCAAGCCCAGAAACTGTTTCCCCATCACCACTTGTTGAAAAACTGATTTGAAGGCATATCCGGGTTTGAACAAACGGAAAGTGCCAGGATTTAATGCGTCTTTGGTTTTGCGCTGGAGACCCTTCACTGCTAGGTATCAAGAAGAAAAAAACTGGAAACTCATCCGGTAAACATTTAAACTTGAAAACTTCTGATGAGTTTTATTTTTATCCAGTAAATGATTTGCTGCTTTTCTTTTGTTGGCCAATAGTGGCCTTAACTTTTTAACTTCCTCGTTTAAAATATCTTTACTTCTATGGAAAACACTTTTGTTCTTTGGTTCTGTAAACTCGAGCAACCTCTACTGGGTAGATACTTGCCTCTGCAGTAACACAAATGTACTAGAAAACTTAGAAGATTTTATAATGAATAGGCCTTTCATATTAACACAAGTGATTGCGTGTTTTATGCTTCAGAGAATAACGAACATGTTAATTGTTTACACTTTGAAATCCAAAGATAGACTTTAAACATAGAATGATTTAAGCAGCAGCAGTCACAAATATGTAATGTTTTCCATAAAGAGGTTGGAACCATTCGTTATAATTGGGACTGACTTGGTATAAGATTCTACAACACATACCATAAAGTACAAATATGTGTAATTGTAATTCAGTGTTAAGTACGCAGGAATTGTCTTCTGCAATTGAAAACCTATAGCCTAAATATTTGACACATGAGAGCCTTGGATTGACAGATTTTTATTGGAAAAAAAAAGAATAGAATTAAACCTATTAAAGCCTAAACTTGCCAAGAATACTGGGAAATGTTGAGTTCTCTGAGATTATGTCCATAGGTGTCTAATACATAAATTCTTTTGAGAGAGATTTCATGTTAACCAGCTGTGAATTCTGTAGCATAGATTAATGGAATACTCCAATGTTTTCTATTATGCTTATAAAGCATAGTTCTTCAGAACACACCTGGGAATTTTTCTCTGGTGTATTTAAACGGAACAGAATTCCATCCTGAAATCTATCAAATTCACTTCAGTTTCTTTTATATGGATTAATGTAAGAGTTTAATCCAACAAATGGTATCATTTACAGCCTTTGTTAACTCAAGTTTTCAGTGCCCATAACCGTATGATTTTGGCAATGATCAGAAAAATCTGTTGTTGGGATAAATTGAGAAATTATTAAGTTGTTTCTGAGTTAAATATTTGTGAAAATAATCAATTAT